>JAIUZE010074200.1:0-21081 GCA_022085475.1 Heliosperma pusillum | reverse complement strand
CCTTGTATCATATTCGTAATTCCCCTACTCTCTTGTGAGATGGTTTTCTTATTAGCTAATGTGAGAGGTTAGTAGATGGGTTTTGATGCAGTTTCAAATATGGTAACTACCCGCCCTATTGAGCTAGTTCCATGTTTAGTTGATTATAAGGAATTGAGGATAAACTTAGGGTAAAACTCTCTTGTTGGTTTTTGGACTATGGAGTTTGATGTTGCAATATCATTTTGAGGACCGAGCTAAGCGTAAGGATAGTTGTTGTTGTTGAGGATTATAGTGGTGGCTTTAGACGTTACTTAGGAATTTATTGTCTTTAAATGTTGGACCCTATCACGAATGTTTACTTGTGGAAATTGGATTTGGTGACCAATCTTCAGGAATATTTTCATAAGCGAAGACCGGTACGTTTTGAGTTTGATGAGCTAGATGATTTGATTAATTGACGTATCGCCACATGTTTGGCAATATGTATGATTTAGAATTGGTACTTATTCATTGCTTGAGGCATTGCGATTTGACTTTCGAGGATGAAAAAGTCCATTGTTAATTTAGGATAATGAGTTTGAAGTAATTTGAATCAAGGGATTTTTATGGTGAGTCTCTTTTACCTTGTGGATTGTTAGTTGTGGAGTCTACCGTGCCAATGGACTTAGGTAAATATATTGGATTTGAATAATTGGGATTTGTTGCTCGAAGTTTCATGTTTATGAAATATTTTCGTAGGAATCTAATGATCGAGAATGTTGAGGATAAATTGCACTCTCTTGAGGACTAGTTTGTTCGTGAAGTTAATGATGTCGAGTTGCGAGCGACGTTTGAATTATCATAGACGAAAGATAGGTTTGGAGTTCATTTCTCTCTTTTCCCTCAAATTGATCCGTACTCCTTCTACTACTCTTCAATCCTTCCCCTTTTTGGTCCGTTTTACTCTTTGGACGTGCCTCTTAGTATCGCGATTTGTGATTTCGATGTTCGAGTCGCTCTATGTACGTGTAATGTCTTGTTATTTTGATTTTATCTTTGAGAAAATCTCAAAATTTCCATATTGCTTTCCTAATTTAACTTTTCAAAGAAGTTTAAAGATGGATTTTGTACCCTCTTTTTGGAGAAAATGGATTTCTTTTGCTTTTATATCTGAATTTTTTGCGTTTGGTTGGATGTTCGGACTTGTTATTGGAGACGTCTAGTAACTAGTCCTGCACTTACTAGCGTTTGTTTGATTTTCGATTTCACTTTTTCGTCATTGATTTGATTTTTGATAGCTAGAGTTCTCGTCCGCGACGGGCATTCTTGTGATTTGTAAATAAAGTTTCGCACTTATGAAAAATCTCCTTAAACCGTTTTCGAGAAGAACCTCGTTTCATAAATTTTTTCCTTATAAGTTCTCCTATTAATTGTGAAAACCGATTCTTGTCCTTGATACTTTTGTTTTCTACTCACAAGTTTCGAGGACGAAACTTTTTAAAAGGTGGGGTGATTGTAACACCCGCAAATGTACCCTATTTTTTTATATAGTAAAAATATTTTACGGATACTTTTCAGCGAAATTTAGTTTTAGTTTAGAATTAAATTTTTCCGAGTCGAATTTAGAATTTCCGAGTTCGTATTTGGGTTTTTCGCGAGATTTCAAGTAAAACCTATCTTAAGTCGTCTTTGACTTTTTCTTGACTTTTCCACTTATACTCCCTCATACTACCTTGGAGTGTAAACTACTAAGGTTTACAAGTTTTGATGGATGCTAGACTAGGTTCACTTAAACTGAAAACAACTCAAGTAGAAATGGAGGCTGTTTTAGAGAGGTTGGTTTATATTGACCAAAGTTCAAAGGATATGACTTAGAGAAACTCCCCTACAGCAATGCACAAGAGAAGGGACTCAAAGACTAGTTTTAAGACAGGTTTAAAGTGTTACAGCCAAGCACAAACACCCTAGACTAGACTCAACAGCAAGCAAGTTAACCACAGCAAGGCACAGATATAACTTGACGCACAAGACAAGACACTGATCAAACACCTTGAAGATGTATCAGGCTTGGTTCAAACTACAGCTCTTAGCACAAGTTTGATAGATTTGAGGGATTTCTCAAAGTTAATTCATTCATAAAGTCTAACTGAAACAAACATACAAAGACCTCCTTATATAGGGAGGCTGATATCTTGTGAGCCATTGGATGTACAGATCATCCAAGGGCCAACTTAGGGTTCAAACTACTACTACTGACACTAATTAAGAGCCTCACAATAGGACGAGCTCAACAACTATAAAGTACAGACACAAGACACAAAAACAGACTGAACAAAAAGCAAATAAAGCTGTTTTGGAGTTTTCCTGAAATGGAAATCTGTTGTTCTTGTTGTCTTGCTACTTTGCCTGGATGTTTTGCTCCTCCTTGGGACTCTCTACTCTTATTAGGACTTAGATAAAACCTGCCTTGGACGAGGACAAGTTGACTTAAACAAAAGGAAACCACAATCTGACCTTGTACCTTCTCTGCCTTAATGTTCACTGGACTCTAGCTTGGGGTGTCTGTTTCATGAGTTTTTGCTAGACTTCAAAAGGGGTTGTCCTGGACAAACTTGTAGTTTAGTGGGTTGGCTTGATGGTAGGCCATGATGGGGGTGGTTGGGATGCCCTGGTGTACCTCCTAGGTGTAGGGTTTGTTGATTGGTCTGCCTGGTCCTGAATGGCTTTGTTTCTGTCTTGTGTGGGTAATGTGGGTTGCGTTGGGGCTTGGCTTGGGTTGCTGAGCCCTGGACTGTCTTCCTCACTGGTGTGGCTTGGCCTGGCTTGATCTTCGCTTGTCATAGCTTGTTGTTTGGACCTTGTAGCTCGAGCTTCCATCTGAGGGGTCCTTGGGGTCAGGCATTTCATGTTTGTGGCTTGATCATCAAGGCCCCTTGGGTGAGCTCCTGCTGCATACCTCCTAACCTAATTCATTCACACAAACACAACACTTGCTTCTTCCTTAAGAAATCAACCAAAAACCTAGCTTCCATAATCATCCAAGCTTAGAATCGTCATATCTCGCTCAATTCTTGCTCAAATTCACGTAAGTTCGTCTTATTCTTCCCCTTTTATCTTCCTCTATCCGTATTGATAATAAAATTACCGTCTTTCTCGCTTTTCAAACTTTCCGCCTTTCTCAAGTTGAAGTAAATTCATCTTTTATTAAATATTTGTAGGTGGTGACCTCCAAGATCCCGACAAAGACTATTTCTTAATTGAAGAGGACCTTGACGCGGAGTAAAGACGCATAAAGGTAACGGTGAAGGGTTAATCGATATCATTTACGTGTTTTACGTGTTTTCTATGTTAGAAATCGTATTTAGAATATGATTAGTAAGCTTAGGAATTGTGTTATTGTTGATGATTGTTGTTAGTTGATGATTGTTGATGATGGTTATCGATTATTGGTAATTGATAGTAGTTATTTTTGATAATTGAAAATGGATAATTAAGTATAGTTGTTCTCGGGTTGATGTTGTCCCAGCCGGGTGCCCGGCCGCCGGCCCCATTGGCCGGCTGGGAACTCACTGCACCGACCCTTTTTCGTAAAATGATCATATCTCCTTTGTTACTTGCTTGTTTTGGGCTTGTGACCTATCGTTGGAACCGTAAGAGGATAAGCTATCACCACAACTTAAAATTTCTGCATTTTCATATCTAGAACTCTAGTTATGACCGTTTGAAGTGGACCCTTGTTTTAGTTAGTTTCCAAACTTGCTTTTTGTGTGTAGAGGTGCTCCTGGCCGGGTGCCTGGCCGCCGGCCCCCAGACCGGCCTGGAACACGCTGCTCTTTCCTTTTTGATTTTTGGTTTTAGCATGATGCGCGAGCCGGGGTACCGGCCGCCGGTCCTCTGACCGGCCGGCAACACGGCTGTATATTTTTCTTATAATTTCCTATACTCGTAATTTATAATAGTTTGCATGGTTCGTTTTACATATAATTTTACGTAGTGACTTATAATATTAATGTTTTGAATATATGATATTTCATTCGCTTGTATCACATGTTTTGGGACGGTTTTTGGTATGTCCCACTTTGAGTCGGTTTTTACAAATGATACTGTTTGAGCATTATTTTGTTATGTGCTTTGTACTCTCATTCCCTTGGCTACCTCCACGTTCGTAAGGCTGGAATGTCAGAACGGGGATGTATCCTACTACTTAATTGCATATGTTAGTGGGCATACGACGACGTTGTTGGGAGGTGAACGCTTTGCGTTGATCGACCCGGCCGTCAAATGTTGTGTACTTGCGAGGTGGTGTTATTTGCATGTAGCGTACCGCTTGTTATAAGGCTTGTGCTCTTTTCTGCCTCTTTCGTGAATGTCGACCGAATTTGGGGTACTCGGCGTCTATGATTGACCGAGTCTTGGATGTGGAACGTCTTACCACATGTCAAAACGGAACACGTCTTATTCCGAGAGTCTGGCCAGGTTTAGACTAGGACCGTATTATTATCGTCGTCCTACCGGGAGGAAATTAGTCTACATATACAAAATGTGATCGTGTATGCGTTCAGGGAAATGTCTTATCCCGTGGATGCCTTTTAATCATACTTGCCATGTACACGGTGCTAGTGCTTTTCATTTACCGTGAGAGATGTCGTCTTTGTGTCGTTATGTTTGGATGCGTGATTACATGATTGATTATTCATGGTCATTGCATGACTTGTCATGGTTTGTTTGTCGAGTCTCAATCTTATCTAACTTATACCGCTAACGGTGAGATGCAAGCCCTAGTGAGCGTATTCGGTTGCCTAAGAGTGTCTTTCCCAGGTCTTTGTATAACATGATGGATTCGGATTTGTATTCCATATGCTCTTATCACTATATATTGAATTGCCTATCTATCCTTATCGTATTTCACATGGATATCTATATATGCATGCTTCTACTTTTGTATTTCTTTTGATGTACGTTTAATGTGATATGGCTGGGAGAACCCGGAGTTACTCCCCACTGATTGTGGTGTTCATGTTTTTCATGGATGAACAGGTTGCTTGCATGGATGGCTTTTTGCTTGATATTTTGGGTTCGGGTGTGAGCTAGCGGGCGTTGTCCCTGTATTGAAACACCTCTAGACGATTTTAGCTAGTTTGCTAAACACTTTGACTTTTATAACATTTTGAGAGACTCCGTCTCTTTGTTGTATTTCGTAATTTAGTTTGTAATATTTGACACTCCTCGTATACTTCTACTTGCATGTATAAAAGTTTTTAAAATACCGTATTTCCGCTAATTAATTCACATGCTTGTATGTTTTTATTTTCCGCATTCGCGAGGGTTGTCACATGCAAAGTTTTGTTTGTAGTTTTGTTTGTGAGAATATGGATTACAAACTGCTGTTGTATAAAGGAATATTATTGGCATGCTCATTTATCTATTACATATTTCATGTGTAATAAGTTAAAGTATGCTTAGTGTTTCACTGCAACCATACTCAATGAGTGTTTTGTATGCGTATGTTTATCGGGTAATTTGGCGTAAACTTTTTGGTCGAGCCTTCATGAATATATTTATAAACTGATTTTTGGGTTTTGGTGAATTACCAATAATATTAGTTGAGACATTCGTGTTATTCTGCTTTAATTGCTCGTTGGCCAGGAATCATCATAATATGGAATTATGGGACAACTGTTGTTTTGTCGATTGTCCACTTTGATTTGATTGTCTTGCATGTCGGCTAACATCACATTACCCATTGTTGTGCTAACTTTGAGGTTTTATTTTAGCATATAGGTAGTACGTTTGTGTGCATAAAACTAATGCACATTTTCTTTTGGTATAAAATAAAAATAAATATTTTAAAGGGTGCCCTTTCCTTCGGGGCACCAAACTCTTCAGTTGATCGGGGATGCCCAACTTGCTTTCTTTGGCTTTCTTCAGAAGAGTGCACCTTCAAAAGTGCTTTGAAGCTTCTCACTTGGCGAGGGAATCGCAGGCGATGTTAATCGTCACCTAAAGGGGAGGAATGAAAGGACTTGAATGGGGAACTTGGGATTCCTCCAAGCAAGCTAGCTCGCGCGTGTCTTGCATTATTTCCATTTAAGGCACCTAGGACACCAGAATATTGAACCACGAAACGCAGACGAGCACGCTAATGAGGCTCGGGGCTGCCAGCAGGCTTTAGCCCCTATTCCCTTTGTTTCAGGCTTATGGGGTTCGTCCTCATTTATGTTATTTGACAAGTGAATATTGAACAAAATAAATGTCTAATTAATAGACTACTTATAACTAAAGGCTTAAGTCACTTGTCATTTATGGATCGATTTTCAGTTTCATATATATTGGCTATTTGGATTTTATAAGGTGTCTAATATTTTGAATTATTTAATTGAAACATTAAGTTGCCAAAGTGACCTCTATTGTGTAGATTAAATAATTTAAAGTAATAAGACAATTGTGTGTAACTGGATTTCATACGGGTAGTGGCTTGCCCAAAGGAAGACCATTACTTGGCAAAGATTCAATTACACTTGTGGTAATAAGTATGTAACGGTTATTCGATTTTTCATGTGAGTGTCAAGTCGGCCCAAAGGAAGGATTGACATTTGACATGATTTTACTGTTAATATTTGATTACTACGCCAAGAGTACCACTTACAAGTCTAATTCTTGTCCAAAGATGAGGTTAGATGTTGTGCTAGGTATCTTGTGATGATGGGGATGTCAATAATGAATCTGAAAATCAAGTTAAGAGAGTGTCATTATGTTCATGACACTCATAAGGATTATGCCCATAAAGTTTTTATGATGAATTCAACTTTTGGTTTAGTGTGTGTATATCATGCGAATGATGGTCGGCCCAAAGGAAGGTCGTTGTTTGGCCGAACTGCATATACACGTTGGGTAATAAATATGTGACGATTATTTGGTTCTTCATGTGAATACTATGTCGGCCCAAATGAAGGCTTAGTGTTTGATGTGAGTTTATCGTCAATATTTGATTACAATACTTTAAGAGTAGTGTCTTTAGGAAGTTAATATTAATGTTTAACAACTAAAGTATTAATTTCGCAAACACACTTTAATTTTTTGAATTTGTTCAAATATAAGGGTATTGTTTTGTTCATTCAAGTTTGACATTTATGTTTATTATTATATCTGTCATATTTTGGTCACATTCTCTGTTTGGATGAAACCATTTATTAAATAAATGGTAAGGGAATGTAAAGATTTATTTCAGGTCGTGACAATCCTAACATTGCCTTGATAATGTGTTATTGCTACTCATAAGGATTAAAGTATCGTGTGGACTCACGTGATTTGTGGAGTAGCACATTCAAAATGCATGTTTAGTGATTATCGAAGGTGACATTAAGGAAATATTTAAGGGCGTTGTTTCAGTTAATTAAGTAAGCTGCATATGTCCAATTCACATAAACAACAACAAACATAAGGTTGATATTTTTAGTTGTTGGTTGTTAAGAGTTTGGACACTAAGGAAATCTAGTACCGGTTTAACACTTGACGTGTCATTAAAGGTACTTCTCGTTTTTTTGTTTTGTCAGGTTATGTTTTATATCCAATCATGTTTAGTGGGTGGATTTGGATTTTCACGCACGTCAAGATATTGATGCAAATATTACTAATGTGACAAGCCAATAGATGATGAAAGATTCATCTGTTTGGGGCACGTTATCATATGAGTTAGAGATAGTCTAACTAATTTCGTTATCATTAATGACTTGTTCCTTTATTTGAGTTTGGAAAATATTTTTGTACCACCTTAGGTGGAGTTTGGTTATTTTTCGTATGGACAAATTTGGTCCTTTGTCCAATGAGAAATAGTTATTTTGTGTTTTCCAAATTCAAATAGAGGTGAATCCATCAGTTTTGATAGCTTAATATAGTTCAGATATGATTCTCTTTTATGTAAACTTGAATTAAAGTTCAATGGATATAAATAAATAATTCAGAAGTGACAATTCCTTTTCGGTATGACACATTAAAAGAAAAACTAAAGTTTTATGTCAAAATGAAATTGTTCTCCCCTTTACTTCTGATTCACAAATTAAAAGGGAATACAAACAAATAAAAGGGAGATTAGATGTCAAAAGAATTTCAAGTGTCTTATTTTTAACATCTACAAGCTTGTGAACCATTTTATACTCTAAGTATATATTAATGATTTAAATCGTTGTGTTAATGTGTAGACAAAACTTAAGCATGGATATCTAAATCTCATTTGTGAGAAATTTTAAGTTCTTGACGTATTCAGTGTATATTTGACTGAGATATATTACTCAGTAAAGGATTAATATTGTCATCTTTGATCATAAGTGTGTAAATACTTTGACAACATGACTTTTAAGGATAACAACGTCAAGATTAATTTTCATAATTTCTAGAGGTGTTCGGTCTTGTATTTAATATTACACCACATGATGATTCTTAATATGGATGGTGCAATATGTATGCTAAACAGGATCCTAAGGCTTGGTAAGGAGTGTGATTATTCATACTCATTTCCTTGACTCTAGAAATAATGTCATAACATTGCAGCTATTTTTGGATGAAGTTCTAACAGTAGCATTGACTATTTAATTATAGTGTAAATAATTTACACATCTGGTATGTCCAACTAATTAAGGATGAGGTTTTAAAACCATAAAGCTAATAGGTAGGCATAAGGAGAGTCGATGACTATTTTGTAGGAATATACTTAAAGGTGTAAGGAATATACGGTTATGATCCCACAATCAAGTTGTTTAAGACGGAAATTTAGGGGTTCATTGAGGATATTGAGTTTGAGTGGGAGAAAAGGTAATTGACATTCTGTTGAGTCTCCTTGTACAGGATCGTAAGATCAATTCGGTAGAACAAACTCAAAAATCTCAAGAACCAATTCATCAAAATATCCACTTAATAAGAATAAATGCAACTACATTAACTACATTGTTCCTATATGGATACTAATGGATAAAAATGTAATGAGTGACTAATTATTAGGTTCATATACCTAAACTTAAGACATTTCTTAAGTAATACTAATTAACACTTTAATTAGTTTATGCAAGATCTAGTTACATGCTAACAATAAAATAAAGATAAGAAGAAAACCTTGTTTCCTCACAATGGTGTTGGCCGAAATAGGCTGATCAGGCCTGTCGCAAGCCCGATGCAAAGATAAATTACCCAGACTAGGCTAATAACAAATTAATGTAATTAGGGAACTAGGGGTCGATCCTCAGGGAGATGGTGTTTCCTATGGATTGTGAATCGTCTCACAATTGAGTTTTATCTAATGATTTTCTGGGTTTTGGATTTTGTGATGTCTAAACTAATAAAGAACATAAATAAAAACAAAACAAACTGAAATGGAAACGATAAAGCAGATAATAAATTAACAATAATGAGAAGCATCTAGGGAAGTAGGTTCACACATGTAGATTGATATATTGATGAAATTGGATTTAGGATATGCAAATAATTCATTGAGCGTTCGTAAGAATGGTGTGTTCATTACAATCATAGATCAGATGGTCTAGCAGGCTTTTAGTGCGATTTACTAGGTCTTAATCCACCATGTCACGCTTTGTTTATTCAATTCCTGTATATCTACCTTGGAAAATAATTCCATACTAGTCAATGATTGTGATCAAGAATCGTCAACTATCGTTAAAGTCCAAACATGCATAGACACAATGTTTTAAAAGTACAATTTCCTTTATCCAATTATCATATTTTAATCAATCTAACGTGGCTACCCTACACCCTAGAAAGGTGACTACTCACTCATGGTTGTGTTGATATTAACAATGAAAGTTAAGATAAGCATATTTAAGTGATTTTGACAATAATTTAGACTCTCTATGTGGCGATAATAACGACGCTATATGACAATCTAAGAAATGAAACTGCGATTATAACAATATGAAAATGAATCTAAATGATATGAATAGAAAATGACAATCAAATGGAAAGCAATAAAGAACATTAAGCAAAGGATAAATTAGGAATACCTAGGTGACGATCAACGATGAAAGCGATAACAATAATAGAAATCCCTCGCATAGAAATACCGTACCTTGAATTACAACTTTTGAATCCAACAAAGTAGATGCAAGAGATTGAAATTCTATTTGAACTAAGCTAATGTTTTGATAGGAAATAGACGAAAGTAAACTAGAACAAAAGACAAAAATAGAAGAGAATCTAAACTAGAAAGACTAAAGCTAAAAAGAAATATAAGACAAGATTGTGGAAGAAAATGTATATGATGGATAAGTGTATGATTCTTGAGCATCTATTTATAGTATTAGGGTTTCGTGGAGAAGAGGTCGGGCAATAAATACATAGGTCAAAAATAGGATGAAGGAGCCGCAATGCTTGGAGCAGCAGGAATACCCGATCGGGTACACCACTTACCCGATCGGGTAAGTCGTCTTCTGGAAGCTCTTGACTAACTCTTCAACTTCCTTCGCTTTGACTTGACTTACAACATCCCCCTTGACTCTACAATCGGGTTTGTTGCTTGGATATGATGTAAAGCGATGAATTCTCCCGTCTAATTGATTGGTCTTCCGACAACTACAAAACCGTCTTTGCTTCTTCTCTCCCTTAAGTTAGTGAACCTTCTCGAAATGCCTTACACACGGTTAAGCTTGCATCTTCAAATCGTCGGGTTCTAGGCAAATGCTCGGAAATATAGAAAAAGGGCGTAGAAACGTCACTTTTCCTACAAAACAAGTTAGAACACAGGAATTCGCCTAGAAGACGATATTAGCTCATAAAATGGCTTAACAAAGCACAAATGACAAACAAAACCGAGCTAAAGTGGGGGTTAAAATCATACAAATATTCACTTATCAAACTCCTCCAAGCTAAACCTTTGCTTGTCCTCAAGCAAACATAACAAACAATACCAGGACAAGGTTGCAAGCATTGGCTACTACACCATCAGGAAACAAATCTCAACATAAAGCTTTGGAAACATAATGAGTCATAACCCAAAAGCAACGTGGGCAAGAATGATACATAAACATGGCTGAGATTTACATAACGGCGTAGCACAAAGAATTTCACTACAGATTTTCGGCTCTTGCATGATCTTTTGACAAATGGACTCTCACGGTACACTCGAACACTCAATGTATGCAAAAAGGTGATTTCTTTATGTGTAAATGTTTTTGAGACAGTCACCTATCTACGACTCATGAAAATGTGTCCGCAGTCTAATATGGTAAACAATTCAAAACACAAGTCAAAGATCACAATGCACATAGAAAAGAAGCCGAAAAATGAGAAGAAGGCTTTGGGAAATGGGTGAAAGGTGGACAAATAGTTATGGTCATGTGAAAGTTAGAGTGAGCTAGCAACTGACCAATGATAAATGAATACTCAATCCAAACTTTCGGTTATTTCCCACAAAACGATCGATGAAGCCAGAAGTAACAATTTGACTTATTTTACACGAAACACAAGGGTAAACTCCTTCTGAAAATTGATTTGACTTTCTTTTTTTTCTTTTTTTTTTTAGGAGATACTCATAACTTCTTTTCTTATTTATTCTTTCTTTTTCAAATTTCCGATTTTTCTATTCTCCCTTTTTTTTTCATTTTTCTTTTCCGAACACAACTTCACTTCTTGAACTTTTCGTTTTCCCAATTCACTTTGACAGATAGGAACAATTCTTCCCAAAAGAGCACCCACACACCATAGTCTAGCTACTAGCTCGAAAGGTAGGCAGTTTTTATCTGTAGCTATTATTTTGTAAAGCACTTGTATGAAGGGGCTAATTTTTGAAGGGCAAATTAAAGTGAAAAAGCTTCAAATCTTAGTGAATCATGAATGCAATGCTTATAGAAATGAAATGAGAACCATACTTATGCGTTTTGACATGACACACATCACAAGGAGAACTACACACACCTAAGATGAGACTGGGTATGGATGTACCAGTCTAAGGAGGTTCTACCTTACAATATATGTAGTTTGCCAAATGTCAAGATCAAGCGTACTCATCTATAGATTCATTCCATGCCTACTGTGTACAAGACTTCCCCATGTATGCAAAATTCAATAAATATTGAATCATTATCTTTTGAAAGCTCTAAGTTTGGGAAATGTAACATGATAGTACAGTAAACAAGCAAGCAAAGCATGAAAAGCATTCAATTGTGTTCAAAAATTGTTAAATTTTCTCAAAAATCTTCTCTTTCTTTTATTCAAAATATGAAAAAAATATAGCTAAAATACAAAATGGGAAAAATGCAATCCCTCCCCCAAGCTAAACATCACATTGTCCTCAATGTGAGCACAAAAACCAAATATGCAATGAGATGCTTAATGGGAAGAAAGGAAAAATGAAAGAAGAATGAAGCTTACTAGTCAGTGCGGACTCCCCCAAGCTAGTCTTTTGGACTTTTGACAAGGAAGGTCGTCAGAGATTCTTCAAAAACTCTTTCATCTGCAAAGAAATCTAACAAAACAACGTAAAAGGGAAAAACAAAAATAAAAATGCAAAAAAAAAAGGAAAACACGGGTTGCCTCCCGAGAAGCGCTTGTTTAACGTCTTGCTCGACGAATTTTTCATTAGAATCATTGGGTTGAGGATGGACGCTCCGTATAGATAATATCTAAACATCCGATGATAGAATTGCTATAGTAGAGTTTCAGTCTGTGTCCATTAACTTTGAATTTCTCACCATTGCTAGTCATGAGTTCCACATAGCCGTATTTGCTTACATATGAGACAGTGAATGGTCCAGACCATCGGGAACGAAGTTTTCCTGGAAAAGATTTTCAGACGGGAGTTGAAAAGAAGTACTTGGTCACCGACATTAAAATTCTTTCTTAATTATCCTCTTGTCGTGCCAACGCTTCGTTTTCTCCTTATAGATCCTAGAATTCTCATAAGCTTGCAAACGAAATTCCTCTAGCTTATTGAGTTGCAAGAGTCTCTATCAGCGCTAAGCTTAGTGTCTAAATTTAGTTCTTTGATAGCCCAGTAAGCTTTATACTCTAACTCGACAGGAAGATGACAGGCCTTTCCATAAACCAATCGATAAGGAGATGTTCCAATCGGGGTTTTGAAAGCTGTGCGATAAGCCCACAAGGTGTCATCGAGCTTATTACTCCAATCAGTTCTAGATCTTGAGACTACTTTCTGAAGAATTGTTTTCAACTCTCTATTTGAGACTTCTACTTGACCGCTGGTCTGAGGATGGTAGGCTAATCCTCGTCTGTGATACACACCATATTTAGCAAGCAGAGTATCTATCTGCTTCTCTACTAAGATGTAACGATTTCCGTTAGAAAAAGGGAATGGTCCTTGATAGTCAATACCCCAGACATCGAATATTTCAACTTCTAATATGCCGTTTTGAGGCATCTCATGTCTCTTGGATATTTGACCCATTCGTTGACAAGCGCCACAAGCCATAACAAAGTCCTTTGAATCTTTAAACAACGAGGGCCAGAAAAACCCGGATTGTAAGACTTTGGCTACGGTCTTGGACGGACCATGATGACCACCATAAGCAGATGAGTGGCATCCTTCTAAAACTCCTTTAACTTCCCACTGAGGGATACACCGTCTATAAAGACCATCTGAACACTGCTTAAAAAGATAAGGATCATCCCAAACGAAGAATCTTGCATCATGCAAAAATCGTTTCCTTTGGTTATAAGAAAGGTCAGAAGATAGTTGTCGACTGACAAGAAAATTGGCCATATCAGCATACCAAGGAGAAGAGTCAGTAATTGCCATTAATGAATCATCAGCAAACGAATCATTAATTGATGTTGGCAATCCTATTTCAGTTACTCTTATCCTTGAAAGATGGTCAGCGACTACATTTTCTGCTCCTTTCTTATCCCGGATCTCTAGATCAAACTCTTGAAGGAGCAAGATCCATCGGATAAGCCGAGGTTTTGCCTCTTTCTTTGAAAGCAGATATTTCAAAGCAGCGTGATCAGTGTAAACAATGACTTTCGATCCTATAAGGTAAGAACGGAATTTGTCTAAGGCATAGACAATGGCAAGAAGTTCTTTTTCAGTAGTGGCATAGTTGATTTGGGCAGGATCTAATGTTTTACTAGCATAGTAAATAGCATGAAGGAACTTTTCCTTTCTTTGCCCCAAAACAACTCCAACGGCGTAATCACTCGCATCGCACATAAGCTCAAATGGAAGATTCCAATCAGGTGACTGGATTATAGGTGCGGTGATTAGAGCGCGTTTGATTTTGTTGAATGCCTCAAGGCATTCCTTCGTGAAATTAAAAGGTGCATCCTTAAAAAGGAGCTCAGTCAGGGGCTTGGCTATTTTAGAAAAATCTTTAATAAACCTTCGGTAAAAACCGGCGTGGCCAAGGAAACTCCTGATTCCTTTTACATTAGCAGGTGGTGGCAGTTGCTCAATAACTTGGATCTTAGCTCGATTCACTTCAATACCACTTTCGGAAATGATGTGTCCTAAAACTACGCCTTCGTTCACCATGAAGTGACACTTTTCCCAGTTGAGAACAAGGTCGACTTCTTCACAGCGTTTTAGCACTTTCGACAGATTTGTCAAACAATTATCGAAGGAAATACCATAGACGCTAAAGTCGTCCATAAATACTTCCATGATAGTCTCAACGAAATCAGAAAAGATACTAGTCATGCAACGCTGAAAAGTTGCGGGTGCATTACACAAGCCAAATGGCATTCGGCGATAAGCAAAAGTGCCATAGGGACAGGTGAAGGTGGTTTTTTCTTGGTCCTCAGGGTGGATAGGAATTTGGAAAAATCCTGAATAACCATCTAAATAACAGAAATATTTGTGGCAAGCTAACCTCTCTAACATTTGATCAATGAAGGGCAGAGGATAGTGATCTTTTCTAGTTGATTGAGTCAACTTCCTGTAGTCAATGCACATACGCCATCCCGTCACAATCCTTGTGGGGATGAGTTCATTCTTCTCATTCTTGACTACTGTTGTTCCTCCTTTCTTGGGGACAACTTGGACAGGGCTAACCCATTTTGAGTCAGAAATTGAATAGATTATGCCAGCATCTAGCAATTTCAGAACTTCAGTTTTAACTACCTCTTGCATGTTTGGGTTAAGACGGCGTTGACCTTGAACACAAGGTCTTTGGCCTTCTTCTAAGTTAATTCTATGCATGCAAAAGTCAGGGCTTATGCCTGTGAGGTCTTCAAGTTTATAGCCTATTGCCTTTTTATGTTTCCTAAAAACAATCAATAGTGAGTTAAACTGATTTTCATCTAAAAGAGCACTTACTATGACCGGGCAATATTCAGACTCATCTAAAAAAGCATATTTTAGATTTGAGGGAAGAGGTTTAAGTTCAGGTTTATGTACTTCTGCCTTGGCAGGAGCATCAATTAAGCTTATGAACTCCTCAACTTCTTCAGACGATATCTCTTTACCAGTCAAGTCTCTTTCCAGCTCACTGATCTCAAAATTATCGTTCTCAGAGATATCCTCTAACAAGAAAATTGCTTCTAAAGGATCCCCAATTATTGATGGGTACAGAGATTCATCAACGATTGAGTCGGCAATGTCAAGAAAACAGCAAGGCTCTTCAAGCATAGGGCTCTTCATTGCACTGTTTAAGTTGTAGGTGACCTTATCATCACCTACTTCTAATGTCAATTTTCCATTCTTGACATCGATTACTGCTCCCGCAGTGTGTAGAAATGGCCTTCCTAGAATGATAGGGATTTGCGAATCTTCAGCCATATCCAACACTATAAAATCGACTGGAATGAAAAACTTCCCTACTCTAACAGGTACATCTTCTAAAACTCCCATAGGTTGTTTTAGAGAACGATCTGCCATTTGCAGGGTGATACTTGTGCATTTCAGAATTCCCATATTCAATTTTTCGCAAATGGAATAGGGCATAACGCTCACACTAGCACCTAGATCGCATAAAGCTTTATCAATCGTGTAGGTGCCTATAGTGCAAGGTATAGAGAAACTACCAGGATCCTTCAACTTAGGAGGGGACTTATTTTGCAATAACGCACTGCATTCGGCGGTGAATGCGATGATTTCAACATCATCCAGAGTCCTCTTCTTTGTTAAGATATCCTTCATAAATTTCGTGTAAGAAGGTATTTGAGTGATTAATTCAGTGAAGGGAACCGTTACTTGGAGGTTTTTGACAACTTCCATGAATTTACCGAATTGGGTTTCCTTATGATTTCTCCTCAAACGTTGGGGAAATGGAACTTGGATCTTGATGGGTTTCTTTTCAAGTTCATCCTTCTTTTTAGATTTGTCTTCCGCTTCCTTAGCGGTGGATGGTTGGGTTTCTTTTTGGCTTTCTACTTGTGAAGGCTCAACTGTTGGTTCTTTGGGTTGCTGAGGTTCCGTATAAGTGGTACCACTCCTAAGGGTGATAGCATTTGCGGTGTCCCTCGGTTGTTCACCATGAGGTGGGAGTTGGCCTTGTTTTCTTTGGGTAATAGAGGTAGCCAATTGGGCCATTTGAGTTTCAAGCATTTTGATGGCATCATCTTTGGCTTGATCACTCTTTTGAAATTGAGCAAACATTGAATCCTGTTTTTGAACAACTTGTAGAAGCATGGATTCAATTTTGCTCAAACTTGAGTCATTTGTTTGGCCTTGAATTTGAGGTGGTTGGTGTTGATTTTGGTATGGCTGATTGAAGTTAGGTTGGAATGAAGGTCTCTGGTTTTGAAAACCAGGTGGATTGTAAGGCTTTTGTTGGTGTGGTATGAATGGTTGTTGAGTTTGTTGGTAGGGATTTTGAACGTTGGTACTTTTGTAGGATAAAAACGGGTGGTTTTTTGTGTTTTCGTTATAGAAGTTTGAGAAAGCGTTGCCTTGCCTATATCCTTGATAGGCATTGACTTGCTCTATTGAACATCTACAATCTTGAAAACTATGCCCTCCAATCCCACATGTCTCACATACCACTATGTGGTTAGTGACGTTGATATGTTCCTTGGATTGGGAAGAGCTTCCTACTTGTTGCTGCAGAAGGGCTAATTGGGCTTCCAGGAGTGCTACTTTACTCGAATCATCCTGCTTGGCTTTGAGCGGTATAACACGCGAGTTGCTATACTGAGAATCGTGAATTGCCATTGACCCGATAGTCGCACTAGCTATCTCTACATCGATTTGATCAAAACGACCATTGTTAGCGGAGTCGAGGATACGACGCGATTCGCCACAACAACCGTTGTAGAATGTGATAGCCAGGAACCATGAATCAAGGCCATGATGAGGGCATTCTCTTTGTAATTCTTTGTACCTTTCCCATGCCTCATAAAGGCTTTCGTCGCCCCTCTGACGGAATCCAGTAATTTGACTTCGTAAGAGTGCGGTTCGTTCTGGTGGGAAGTACTTTTGATAGAAAGCAAGAGCTAGACCATCCCAGTCGACTATTCCTAAGGCAACTCGGTCAAGACTATTGATCCAGAGTTTTGCCTTTCCTCTTAAAGAGAAGGGAAAGAGCATTTCCCTAATCTGTTCTTGGGATACTCCAGTTTGTCTAATCGTGGAGCAATAGTCACAAAAGTTTTGGATATGAAGGTTGGGATCTTCTGTGGCATTGCCTCCAAATTGATTTCTTTCTATTAAATTGATGAAGGCAGGTTTGATTTCGAAGTTTTGAGCTGTAATTTGAGGTGTAGCGATACCCTTTGGAAGTGTATCTGCAGTGGGTTTAGAATGGTCGGAAAGTCGAACCATTTTTTGTTGCGAAGATGAAGATGGAATGGTCGTTGAAGGTTGATTGAATTTTTGAAATGGAGAGGAAAATGGATCTTCTTCTCCTTCAAGATTAGGTAAGATATCCGAGTATTTCTCACGAATACGATCCAAACTTGAAATGTCAGAAGCTTTTGAAATTTCGTTAAATAGCTTTAATCTCCTACGCAGAGTTCTTTCTAGTTCGGGGTCTAAAGGAATAGGGGTCCCTAGTCTAGAAGATCTGGGCATAAGATAGGAAAGCTAAGATGAAAAATCATGAGAAGTCTAAAGGAATTTGAATTCCTAAAGACTAGATAAAACTAATCGTGATAGAAATCACAATAAAAAGGAAAACTAAACCGTGCTCCCCGGCAACGGCGCCAAAATTTGATCAGGCCTGTCGCAAGCTCGATGCAAAGATAAATTACCCAGACTAGGCTAATAACAAATTAATGTAATTAGGGAAGTAGGGGTCGATCCTCAGGGAGATGGTGTGTAACAACCCGAAAAGTACGCAATTTGTCTAGTAAATATCTTAAGGATACTTTTCAGTCTGTGTAAGTTTTAAAGTGGAATTTATTTTTTCCAGTTGAATTTTGAAATTCCGAGTTCGTATTTGGAATTTCTGGGAGATTCCATGAGAATCCCGTTTTTAAGTCAACTTTGACTTTTGTTGACTTTTTCCGACTCGCCTTGTAATCTTGAAGACCGAAATTTTATTTAAAAAAATAATATTTTTAATTTATTTTTATTTAGATTTATTAGAATTTATGATAATTTAATAAAATTATTTTGAATTTATTCGGAATTTATAATAAGGTTTTACGGTTTAAACCCGAGCATCATTTAACTATTCCCGAGTCATCGTAAATCCCGAAACAAACCCGAAACTCGACTTTGGCATGAGTCACACGCCCATGTCATCTTTTTCCACTCACTTTTGGATATTTTCATTATTTTGATTAATCTAATAATAATATCTTAGATATTTATTACTTTATCGATCGTCAACGAAAATTACGCAAACCGTTTACAAAACAGACCCGACAATCACCATTTCACACGGCACTCTTACCTCTAATAGGACTAGATATTTGTCTTTCTTTTCATTAATATAACATAATATCTAGATATTTGATTTAATTAACTTAATATCTAATTAATTATCTTATTATAATAATAAACCCGAGTCAATTCCGTAACAACAATTTCAAAACCCGACTCATTATTTCTTCTATATGTACACGGCTCACACTCCATCATTACTCACCAACAACTTTTCATTTTACAATAAATCAAATTAAGATCTAATTAACACTTTCTTTAATCGTTCTTCGTCGTTCTTGAGCGTTCTTCATCGTTCTTGAGCAAAATCGTCACAAAACATTCGTTACTTGTTCAAATCCGTCCTAACTTATATTTCTAGAATCTCCTCTTCGCTCTCCATCTTCAAGTACGGTTTATTTTCAATTCCGGCAAAATCGTTTTCAACACTTTAATTATGGAAAATCAAGTTTTTAATTCTAATAATGTTTTTCTTGTCATTTATTATAGGGGAAGATTTTGAAGACGAGTTTGGAGACTCGTATATTTTGGGTGAAGATTAGTAGACGGGTTTATACTTCTTATTTTTTTGGTGCTAATTGGTTTTGCTAGCTAAGGTAACGATTCCGAGTTACTCGACGATTTAATGTTACATATCCTTTGTTGCTTTTGTTTTTGGTTCATCTTTTGTTTTAGTTCATATTATTGTTACTTATGATTTTTAGTAGTAACATGATAAGTAGTATGATTTTTATGTTGTATGGAATTTTTAATATGTTTAGTTTTCTTGATGAATTTGGATGACTGTTCATAATAATGATTTTTGTATGAATGATGGTTGGATTGGTTGTTAAAATGGATGTTGTTAATTAAAAATCATGTTGAAATAAATTGGGGTTGTTGTTTTGGTGGTGGCCGAATTGGGTGGCTGGAAACCAGCCCAAACGGGCCGGTTCAGGCCTGGTCAGACCGGTTCAGGCCGGTCCAGCCCGGTCTGGATTTGGTCCGGGTATGGTCCTTGGGAGTTGTGTCGATACTTGATTGTTATATTGTTGTTTTGATGGGTTTTAAATATGTTAAGCATGCGGAAAAATATTAAGAAACGGTTTTAGAAATTTTAAACCAAAACAGCCCAAATCAGCCGTGGGCCCAGTCCAGGCCCATGTTTGGTCTCGGCCCAAATCAGCCCGTGGGTCCCTTCCTTGGTCTTGTGACGGTTTTTGAGTGATTGCCATTTTATCGTGTTTTGTAATATTTAGCAAGTGGGAAATGTTAATAAGTAAAATATTTAATTAAAAAGGTTTTTCATAAAATTATTATTTCTCACATGTTAGAAATTATAATACGAGATTATAGTTAAATTTGATATCCTTTAAGTCAAGCGGGTTTTTCGTATGATTTTAATAATTCACATGATAGGAAGTTTTCACGTGACTGTTTGATTGTATGATATATGTCGTGTTAACTAAGTATCCATAGAGAATTATGAGAATATGGCGTCTTGACCATTCTAATTCTAAATGAGTAGCTTGGACCATGACATCGATAGGCCGTACTATCTTTAACGAGTATATAGTTCATGGTTAATAGCTTTTGTGTCACGGCCTGGGGGGCTTATCTCCAAGTCGGGGCATGGTTGCCTAAGAGTTCCACTTTGGGAATGGAGCCAGCTTAAGTACTAGCCAACTCTATCTAGGGGGTCGCCTAGTAGAGATTCTTGTGTACTGTTTTGTCATGAGACGGGGAATGGAATAGCTGTTTTCGCTAGGTCTGATCAGTCTAGGACTAGGATGTTTTCCTACCTTGTGGTATAGCCTCGAGTTACAGAAGTCGACTATTGACGGTGCTAAGAACTTATGCCTGTTTGTAGAAGTATTTGTCTTTCATGTTTGTATGATTCTATGAATTTTAGAAGGTGAGATGCAAGCCGGCTAAGATTGATAGAGTTTGGATTACCGATTGTTAACTGATTCACATGATTACATGTTGATTAGGGTTTGAGTGTATCAGGGCCATGTTACATGGTAACCGCTGAGCCAGCATACCAGCTTCCCTACCTCGGGTTATATTTTATTACCGGATTCACATGATAGCTTTAATATGATAGGTTATATGTTAGTTATTTGTTTCATAACATGAAAAGCATATCTTATATGTTAAGGTTTTGTATTTTCAATATACATTACTTTTATGTTATTCATGTTTAATTAAACTCGACATTTCGTGGCTGGGAGAACTCGGAGTTACTCCCCACTGACTGTGGCTTCCGGGTTTATATTTAATGCGGTTGGCAGGTTTGTGATGGATACATTGGGTACATTGACGAGCTAGCGAGCGAAGTATTTACCTTGGACCTATAT
>JAIUZE010074192.1:0-34040 GCA_022085475.1 Heliosperma pusillum | reverse complement strand
ATTGATCATTGAATGCTTGCTTGGTTTTGTTTATTCGAGTCTCATCTTATCAAACTTATACCGCTAACGGTGAATGTAAGCCTAGTGAGCGTATTCGGTTGCCTAAGAGTGCTTCCCGAGTTTGAAATATCATGATGATTCGGATTGTGTGCCTCTTATGTCTTAATCATTATCTATAGAATTGGCCTATCTCTTCTTAATCGTATCTCACATGTATATCTATATATGCATGATTTTACTTTTGTATTTCCTTCTATGTACGTTTAATGTTATATGGCTGGGAGAACCCGGAGTTACTCCCCACTGATTGTGGCGTTCATGTTTTTCATGAATGAACAGGTTGCTTGCATGGATGGCTTTTTGCTTATGCTATTTTGGGTTCGGGTGTGAGCTAGCGGGCGTTGTCCCTGGATGAAACACCTCTAGACGTTGTTTAGCTAGTTGCTAATTCTATTTCGAAAATACCCCATATATTTCGAAAATACCCCATCTATTTCGAAAATACCCCATCTATTTCGAAAATACCCCATCTATTTTGTAAGATCACTTTTACTTGTTAACCTTTTGGAGAGACTTCGTCTCTTGGTGTGGTATAATTCGTACTCTAGTTTGTAATATTTTGACACTCCTCGTTTTATTTAACTTGCATGTATAAAAGTTTTTAAAAACTACCTATTTCCGCTAATATAATTCACATGCTTGTATGTTTATTATTTCCGCATTCGCGAGGGTTGTCACAGTTGGTATCAGAGCTTTATCGCTCCCGACGCACACACGTGAACCCTAAACTTAAATTACTTGACCTTGAAATAATAAATGAGAGATGGGTAGACTTAAGGACCTATGATGGTAGTCTTTGGTGTACTTGATGTTTGTTAGGTTCTAACTTGTTTGTTGATTGTGTTGAGTGATGTTATGTTTGTTTGTATCTACCGTCTTAAGGTGGATCATTGTGTTACCTAGAAGAAATGTCCTCTACCAGAGATTTGAAGATTTACTAGCCTAATTGAATTGTATTTCTTCCTCATCTTTGAATTCTCTCGTCCTTATTGTATTATGCTCTCTTCCTTCTATCTAGGTGCTTCTTTCTTTTCCAACTTGTTTGCCTCTTGGAAAATTACTCTTGTTACCTTCCTTTTCTTTATCAATTTGTACCATTAACTTCCTTATGTGACCTTTTGTGGTCACCCTACCCTTTTTGTTTGTGGCATATTGTTCTTGATCGGAAGAATTTTAGACTTGGTGGAAAATTGGTGTTTGTTCAAAATGAATTTGTGATTTGAGGAAAATGGTATAGATCTAATTTCACCCTATGGTGGTGAGAGTTGGTATCCTTAAGGAAAGGTAGTAAGATAAGTTTGATGATTTTAATGCTTGATGCTTGTCATGACTAATGTGTGGATAGTTCATGATATTTGAAGGTGTAAGGTTGAATGAGTGGGCTAAGACTTCTTAACCCATTAGCGACTTATTCTTTTGAATTTAGGAGTTTGAATGATGCCTTGATTTGTAAAATGCTTTTGAGATTTAGTGACGTCTTGTGGTTTCCTTTTGTGTGTTTGTGAGTATAGGCTTGGTGGAAAAGCTTTTGGCTATAATTCTTGGATTTAAAAATATGATCTTATCTTATGGTATCGGAGACTTGTTTGAAGTAGTAAGGTTTCGTTGTAAGTTGAACCATATTACTTGAGGATTATAGATATGAGCGAGATTCGATTATGTGATCTATGGTGAAAATACCTTGGGATGTTAATGATGATGTTTGGCTTGATGTTGTACTTTGATAATAATGAACTCGTGGGTTATAGACTTGAAGATGACCGAGTATAAGAGAGTATTTGTTAGTCCTTCAATTAAACAAACCTTTGAGGTTGTGTTGAATATTTAAGCTAAAGGAATGTTATTATACTTGAGTTACAGTTCCGCAATTGGGAATCCGTGTGATATGAAAGGATGGATGATTTGGGTTGTAGTCGATTTATCAAGTCTAGGTGTACCTTACTTTGATGACTGCTCGTGGTATGATGGTCCCTTGTAAGAGGCCTTTGTAAAGGAATAATTAAGTGGTTTTATTATCGCATTAAGTTTGAAAGGAGAAACTTTGTGGATTAAATCTTAAACCCTTACTCGTGCCATCATTCCTTTCCATTTCCATTCTTGAATGTTTTTGTCAAGATTGATCTTTAAGAAATTACAAGCTCGTACTTTCTTTCTTACTCAGATATCTTCATAACTCTACTATCTGCTTTGTCTCTTCCTCAACCTCGTTTTCCTTTTTCGCCTTCGTCTTTTAATTCCTTCTTATCATAGTCTTTTGATGTTGCCTCCTAATGTTCCTTGTATCATGTTCTTTTATCCCTACTCTCTTGTGAGCTAGTTTTCTTATTAGCTAACATAAGGTTAGTAGGTGTGTTTTGAAGAAGTTTCCAATATGGTACCTATCGTCCTTTTAAGCAAGTTCCATGTTTAGATGATTATAAGGAATTGAGGATAAGCTTAGGATGAAACTCTCCTAGTGGTTTTAGACTATGAAAGCCTAATGTTGCAATATCGTTTTGAGGATCGAAATAAGCATAATAATAGTTGGTAGTTGTGGTTAAGAATTTTAGTGATTCTTTAAATGTTACTTGGAAAAATAGTTGTCTTAAATGTTGGACCCTAACGGGGATAAATACTTTGTGGAATTTGGATTTGATGACACAACTTGAGGAATATTGTCATAAGCAAAAACCGATGTATTGGGAGTTTGAAAGAGCTAAATAAATTGATGTACGGTCGCATTGCTCTACGATTGGCAAAAGTTAAGTGAAATGAGATTGTGTGACTCATCTCTTTGGTCCCTTTGTGATTCAACTTTTGAAGACGAGAAGGTTCATTGTTAATAATTTAGGGTAATGAATTTTGGAATAAAGTGGATCAAAGGATTTCATAGTAAGCCTCTTTTACCTTATGGTTGTTAACGATCATGTTTCCCTAGATATAAATATTTTGTTGGTGGTTTCTAATAAGAGTTTTGATGGAGCTAAGAAGATTAGAGTTCGCAATGAATTTTCATTTGGGTGGTTAGTTGTGGAGTCTACCGTGCCGATGGACCTCAGTAGATTCTAATTGGATTTGAATAATTGGGATTTGTTACTCGAAGTTTCATGATTATGAAGTATTTTTGTAGGAATTCGGATGATTGAAAATGATGAGTTGCAAATTGGGTAAATTGCATTCTCTTGAGGATTTGGTTTATTAGTAGAGTTAGTGATGTCGAATTCTTGTAGATCTTTCAGCTGACCTTATCTTGATCTTTTTATCCCTAAGAGTTCGATTTGTTTCGTTTGTGCGTGTTTTGTATATATTTTGTTATCGTGATTTGTGAACTTTAAGTTCGAGTCGCTATATGTACGTGTAATGTCTTGTTATTTGACTTTATCTTTGATAAAACTTTCAAATTTCCATATTATATTTCTAATTTAACGTTTCAAAGAATTCTAAAGATGGTTTGTGTTCCCTCTTTTTGGAGAAAATGGATTTCTTTTACTTTTATATTTGGATTTTGCGTATGGTTGGATGTTTGTACTTGTTATTGGAGACGTCTGATAACTAGTCCTGCATTGACTAACGTTGTTTTGAATTTCGATTTCACTATTTCGACTTTAATTTGATTTGGATAATTTGAGTTCTCGTTCGCGACGAGCATTCTTGAGATCCGTAAGTAAAGTTTCACACTTATGAAAATTCTTCTTTAAACCGTTTTCTAGATGAACTTCGTTTCATAAATATTTTTCCCTTATAAAAGTTTTCGTATTAATTTTGAAAACCGATTCTTGTCCTTGATACTTTTATTTTCTATTCTCAAGTTTCGAGGACGAAACTTTTTAAAAGGTGGGGTGATTGTAACACCCGGAAATGTACCCTATTTTTCTAGTAGAAATATTTTACGAAATCTTTTCAGCAATTTTAAGTTTTAAATTAGCTTTTTATGTTTCGAGTCGAATTTTGAAATTCCGAGTTCGTATTTGGAATTTCTGCGAGATTTCATGAAAAAGCCGTCTTAAGGCGAGTTTGACTTTTCTTGACTTTTGAGGCGAGTTTGACTTTTCTTGACTTTTGAGCCGTCTTTGACTTTTCGTTGACTTTTTCCCACTTACTCACCCTACATATACTCCCTCATACTACCTCACCTTAACCTAATTTCCCTCACAACTCAACATCTTCTTCTTCCTCACCATAAACACCAAAACCTAGCCTCCATTTTTGATCCGTCTTCAAATCGTCACTACTCCTTCGTTACTCGCTCAAATTCACGTAAGTTCGTCTTATTATTCCCCTCTCATCCTTCCTCTATCCGTATTGGTAATAAAATTACCGTCTTTCTCGCTTTTTAAATTATCCGTCTTTCTCAAGATGAATTTTATTCATCTTTTATTACCTATTTGTAGGTGGAGACTACTAGGAAGGTTTAGTAATCGATTAAAGACGCGTAAAGGTAACGGTGAAGGGTTACTCGGTATCATTTACGTGTTTTACATGATTTCCATGTTAGAATTCGTTTTTGGAATACAATTAGAAAGCTTAGAAATTATGATTTTGATGATGATTGTTGTTAGTTGATGATTGTTGATGATGAATATTGATTGTTGATAGTTGATAGAAGTAAATTATGAAAATTGGAAATGATAGAAATGGTGTTTGTTGTTCTCGGGTGACTCGTGCAAATTCACAGCACTGACCCTTTTTCGTAGAATGCTCATATCTCCTTCGTTACTTGCTTGTTTTGGGCTTGTGACCACTCGTTGGAACCGTAAGAGGATAAGCTATCACCTCAACTTGGAATTTCTGCATTCCCATATATAGAACTCTAGTTATGACAGTTTGAAGGGAACCCTTGTTTAAGTTAGTTTCCAAACTTGTTGTTTTGGAGAATTATCTATGTTTCTTATTTATTATGCTTCTTAAACTTGGTCTAATGTTTGGGTATCATGTATTGATTCATGTTTTGGATATATGATATCTCATTCGCATGTATCACATGTTTTGTGACGGTTTTTGCTATGTCCCACTTTGAGTCGGTTTTCACAAATGTTACGGTTTGAGCACGGTTTTGTCTTGTGCTTTGTACTCTCATTCCCTTGGCTACCTTCCCGTTCGTAAGGCTGGAATGTCGGAACGGAGAGGTATCCTACTGCTCAATTGCATGTGTAGTGGGCATATGACGACGTTGTTGGGAGTTGAACGCTATGCGTTGATCGACCCGGCCGTCAAATGTTGTATACTTGCGAGGTGGTGTTATTGCATGTAGCGTACTAGCTTGACTTTTGACTATAGATCTCTTTCCGCCTCTTTCGTGACTTGATCTACCGAATTTGGGGTACTCGGCATATTTATTGTAAGTCCGTGTCTTGGATGTGGAACGTCTTACCACATGTCGAATCGGAACACGTCTTATTCCGAGAGTCTGGCCAGGTTTAGACTAGGACCGTATTATTATCGTCGTCCTAACGAGAGGATTAGAGTCTTGTGTGTACGAAACGTCTTATCGTACATGGTTCCGGGAAACGTCTTATCCCGTGAACTTGTTTGTCTGGGTCATGAGTATACGAAACGTCTTATCTTATACGGTTCAGGGAAACGTCTTATCCTGTGGACTTCCATTGGCTTGTCTTGCTATTGTACACGATGCTAGTGCGTTTCATTTACCGTGAGAGATGTCGTCATTGTGTCGGTGTGTTTGGATGGATGATTACATGAATGATTATATGATTGATCATTGAATGACTTGGCTTGGTTTGTTTATCGAGTCTCAATCTTATCAAACTTATACCGCTAACGGTGAGATGTAAGCCCTAGTGAGCGTATTCGGTTGCCTAAGAGTGTCTTCCCCGAGTCTTTGTATATCATGATGGATTCGGACTTGTGCCTCTTATGTTCTTATCATTATCTATAGAATTGCCTATCTATTCGTATCGCAACTCACATGTATATTCACATATGCATGCTTTACTTTTGTATTTCCTTATATGTACGTTTAATGTGATATGGCTGGGAGAACCCGGAGTTACTCCCCACTGATTGTGGCGTTCATGTTTTTCATGAATGAACAGGTTGCTTGCATGGATGGCTTTTTGCTTATGCTATTTTGGGTTCGGGTGTGAGCTAGCGGGCGTTGTCCCTGGATGAAACACCTCTAGACGTTGTTTAGCTAGTTGCTAATCTATTTCGAAAATACCCCATCTATTTCGAAAATACCCCATCTATTTCGAAAATACCCCATCTATTTCGAAAATACCCCATCTATTTTGTAAGATCACTTTTACTTGTTAACCTTTTGGAGAGACTTCGTCTCTTGGTGTGGTATAATTTGTACTCTAGTTTGTAATATATGACACTCCTCGTATTCTTTCCTTGCATGTATAAAAGGTTTTTAAAACTTCATATTTCCGCTATATAATTCACATGCTTGTATGTTTTATCTTTCCGCATTCGCGAGGGTTGTCACACATTTCTCATCTCGGTGGGAGGTGTAGTCAATGCCTGGAGGTCACTGGTGGCTTGGTTAAAACCACAAACTCGCGTAGCAAGGCGAGTGATAAGGCCTCCATAAACAATGCCAGTGTTCTTTGGATTAGTGGCTTTGGTCAATTGAACAGCAAAATAGTAAGGAATATTAATCAACCACGGTTCATCACCATTTACATTCAAGAACCCTCCTAAAATATCTAACTCTACCCGTCTCACCAAATGAGGCTCAGCACGACCCAAGAAGGTCCATCCCATGAATCTTTGCCAGATTCTAATGGCGGGATGATGTATGTGTGGGTGTGGGATATGGTCCCAACGAGAGACATGATAAGTAGAAATGGTATTCCAAACATGGCTAATATCAAAGCCCTCGGGAGGTGAGGTAACAGTATCCTCATAGGTGAGACCGAATTGGTCAGCAAAGGTTCTTAAGTCCATACTATAGTCATCGTTGAACAATCGAAACCGGACTTAAGGAATAGAGCCTTTCTACCTAGATCTTTGCAACTCAAATGAACTCAATAATTCAAGGGCTTATTGGGGGTAGGTCTTATAATTAAAGTTCATACTAGCAGTCATTCCTAGACCCCTAAATAATACCTTGACATGCTCATAAAGCTTCATGTGCCTTAAAGAAGAAATATCAAGGAATTTGGTAGGTCTCATACCTTTGCTCTTGATAATGAACCAACTTTGCCATTGCTTGTTTGAACTAAACTCCACATCCGGAAAATCGGGATTATGCATAGCACCTTGTCCTGCTTGATCTCCGGTTTGATTTTTGGCTTCTTGCATTTCGACGTCTTCTTCACGAGCTCTACTACTTTCCCCTTGGTTGGTAGATTTTGCCCTCTTTGAACTTCTAAGATTTGGGTTAGGTGCCATTTTTTACAAGAAACTAGTATTAGAACACTTCATCATAAACACAAATTGATAGCATAAGTGTTAGAATACTAGGCGTTTAAGCACAAATTAAGACATAATTACATAAGTGAAACATTATCATGCTACTTTTGAGCACAAATTGATGTTTGTAAGCATACCAATATTTCACTATGATTTTGAGCAACATTACACTTGAATATTGAGGTTTGGGCACTACTTAAAGGTACTAATGCTAAAATAACACAATAAGAGCAAAAGTTCATAGTATAAAGCATGGGTTCAAGCATTAAACTACCACTAAGCATGAATTTTTAGCATAAAGTAAAGATGAGTATTCTAATTGGCATATGAGCATTCAAATCATAGTAAGCTTGCTAATTAATCACTAACATTCACTCTATAACATGTAAGAAGCATTAGAAATCCAATTTAAACAAGTTTTTCAAGTAAAATCAAAAACCCCCAAATTTGGGTTAGGGTTTGTTCATGTTGGATTTCTGAAAAATAGAGAGATTGAAGTAACTAAAGTAGAATTATCTTACTTGATAATGCTTAGATGTTGCCTTGGATGAACTATGGTGACAAATTTTGCAAGAAAAGACTAAGAAATGAAGGTTTTTGAGAGATTTTGAGCTTTGAATATGGAGAATACGGGATAGTAGCAGCAAGCAAAGGGTAGCAAGTTGGTTTTATAGACGAAAATAGAACAAAACTCGAAACAGACAACTTACCCGATCGGGTATACCCGAATCCGATCGGGTATGTCTGCTGATCCGGTTTTTGTTTCTTTTTTCTTTGTTACTTGCTCTTACCTTTTGGCTATGGCCTTGAACATACTTACTAACCTTAATGGACTTGGCAACAAGGGCCAAGGGTAACTCCTTTTCATCTCAATAGGTCCTCCAGTTCCAAGTACGAAAAATTACGAACTAAAAATGCATTTCTAAAAATGTAAATAACAAGTAAAACGAAAATTGTTTCCTAGCTATTACAACCCAAAAATCCAAAAAGAGTGTCCAAATGAAATAATCCAAAACAAAGATTGTCTATTTGGTGGATTAAGGAATGCATAAAAAGAAAGTAAAGAGAGAAAGACGGGTTGCCTCCCGACAAGCGCATTTTTATGTCATGCTAGACTTTGAATTTCTATCCCTCCTTAAGCCTTGTGAAGGGACATGGGCTCTTTTGTAGCTTGATTTCATCCTTGAATTTTCATTTACCTTTGTCAACACCCATGGCAATCTAATCCACATACAGTTTCGAAGCTTTGAATGCTTCGAGGTCACCATCTTCTACACTCATCACATTCCTCTTCTTATCAAAAGTGGCACGTGATCCCTCCATTTCAAAAGTGATCTTCTCTCCTTGTACATCAATACAAGCCCCAACTGTATTTAGGAAAGGTCTTCCTAATATAATATAGTCGTCTCTACCTTTCTTTAAAAAGATGACATAAAAATCAACGGGAATAAGGAAGTATCCAATCCGAATGGGGACATCTTCCACAATTCGTGCTGGAGTATGCATAGTTCCATCGGCTAATTGAAGGCTAGTATTTGTAATCTTCATTTGCATTGGGCAATGGTCTTGATAGAAGAAAAAGGGCATGACACTAATAGCGGCCCCTAATTGTGAAGGAAATATTAAAACAACCTGGATCTTTAAGCTTTGAAGGAATGATAACCTTCCCTTCTACAAGGGGAGGTTCCTTGGGAATATCTTGGGTTGCTTCTTCTTGAAATGTCTTGCCAATCCTTGCCTCCAACTTTGAAAAAGGCTTGTCATTTGCCTTCATTGCTTCACCAACTCTTTCTTCTAACTTACCTTGAGCTCTTATCAAAGTCATGATCAAAGATTCGAGACGGGATGTCTCCTCTTCTGTATGGGCTCGGGTTGGTTTGGCTAGTGAAAGGTTATTTTAAAGCTCGTGGGGCAACCTATAGTCACCAATCATGTCGATTGTGACTATTAGCGGATCTTCACTCTCTTGGGTGGTTTGGCTAGAACTCGATGGGGTAAACTCTTCTACTCTCTTTTGGAGAGACATGATAGTTGATTTGAGTGAGCATATTGTAGAACAGAAGTATGAATACGTGTTGTGTTGTGCTTGTATTACTTCCCTCAACTTGGCATCTACTTGACCGTTTTGAAAAGATGAGTATGGAATGGTATGGGGTGCATTAGTAGGTTGTGCTTGGCGAAATTGTGGGTGAAAGGGATTTAATGGTGTGAGTTTATTCTCACATCTTTTAGGTACATGCCCTATTCCTCCACAGAGTTCACAACGGGTTGTTAGTGAGGTAAACGGGTTTAAAGCTCTTGGAAGATATAAAATACTTCCTGGGTGGTTTCATTTGATGGAACGGGACAGGCTAAGGAAATGGTAGTGTCAACATCACATGAGGTTTCCACTCGGCTTTTCTTTTGCTCTCCCCTATTACTTTGGGAACCTTCCTAACTCTCTCTTTGTGAATTACTCCATAGGTTTGACATGGTGGATTGAGGTTTAAACCTAAGATGGAAAGCTATGACGATCTCTTCCCACTCCATTGGTTTTGCGGCATCTTTTAGGCGACGGGTGAACCACCATTTGGCTTCTCTCTTTAATGATAAGGGAAAGATAGTTTCGTTGATTTGGTTTTGGGTGATCCCTTCCCTCTTAAAAGTTTGACACAACTCACAAAAAGTTTGGATGTAGTGGGCTGGGTTTTCATTTGGCTCGCCAGTGAATTGATTACCTTCAATGAGAGCAATTAGAGTCATATGGACCCTTAGGATCCCTCTAGCAAGTTCAAAAACCCGGAACATAGAATCTTCTTTTGTTCGCACCATTTTTGTCAACCTACAAGAAAAACACAAAAAGGAAAGTAAGTAATGATTTTAAGGTACGGTTGCACCAAAAAATGGTAGAATTTTAAATAAAAATCAGCAATACATAGATAAACAAAATCGTGTTACCCGGCAATGGCGCCAAAATTTGACCGGGTTGTGTCGCAGTCCCGACACAAAAATAATTACCCACACTTAGGCTAACAACATAAAGAATGTAATTAGGGAAGTAGGGATCGATCCTCAGGGAGTACGTTTTAACTATGAATTGCTATGGGGTGATTTTTATTTAAGTTCGATTTATTTAAGGTTATTATCCAAACTACTAACATGAAATAAAATGACAAAAATAAAATGACGATATTTAAATGACAAGTATGGAAATTGCGATAAAACAAATCTAATCTAATTCACGGAAAGAAAAATGAGAATAATTAAATCTAACTAAGAACGATAATTAAATGACAATATTGAAAAGCTCCCTAACTACAATAATAGAAAAATAATAAACTAACTAAACAACAATAAAATAAACTATCTAAGAACGGAAATAAAATGACGGTAAAATAAACTAAATGAAACGATAAAATAAACTATCTAATCAAATTGATATAGAGAATTAGAAATTCATGTCAAATGATTTAAAAGCTTTATTGATACCAATATTAGAATTACTACGATTGTCTAAGCCTTGTAGCGGTATATTCCTCTCGGATTCGTACCGACTTTTTAATGGGTCCTAACGTCCTTTCAGCCTGGTTAGGTCACTAAACCCCTATTGGCAGTCCTAATTCCCATCCCAACTCTCGTTTCTAAGACGAAAATTGAATAATACAAACAATTGTTTATGGCCACTAAACAAAGTTATAAAATTTGACACAACCAAAGGAAGAAACAAACTAGATGGTTCTATTGGTATCGACTCTTCTTTTAATTCATTATAACTAGCAAATCATTTCAATATTTCAATTTTATTTATTATATTTACATAATGATAATCCTACATTACTATATTTGATTTATGTGATTAAATAAATTAAGAGGAAAATGATAAGCAAAATTAAACTACGAAATAAAAGTACTAAAATGATTAAGGTGATCAAGATTATATTAGTAATGTATCTAATGATGAATCTTATGATGATTAGTATATGATTAGGCAAAATAAAATATGACATATAAAACGATATTTTGGTTTCAACTAGATTACTTTTATATGGATTTCCTACCAACAATAATATAAAAACAAGACTAATGAGATTATAGTTCATGGACTTAATATGATGATGAAAACATTACAACTAAAATGAATACTATAAAGAGAAAACAATGATGTCGGAAATTGCGTAAATAAAGGATAGAAAATTACCGAGATTGGAGTACAATTATGTATAAAGAAAGCAAAGAACAAATATCCAACCCAATATAATGACAAATGCTCATATAAACACTAGAGAAGTACTTGGAAATTGCTATAAAAATAGTCTAAGATTGCATAAACTATGAACTATGATCTAAAACTTATATGAAAGAAAGATGTAAAATATGTAATGTTGTGTTGTTCTCTTCTAAATTGTGTGTCTTCTCATGAGATGATCCTTGGCTTTTATAGGGCTACATAGCTGATCATCTACGTCGAAATTCGTACCCTAGACAAAGCAATAAACATCCCCATTAAAGCTTGGTTGAAGAAGAGCCAAGAGACGTTCATCAGCAGACATACCCGATCGGGTATGTGGTAAATCCGATCGAGTATGTAACCCTGATGGATTTTTTCGTCTCTTCCAATTTCTTCTCTGGGCACGGAATCCTATGCCTTAGTCTTGGTCAATGCAACACGTAATTGGGCTTGGGCTAGTCTTCCTTTGACTTGGGTTGATGTTTTCCTTTGAGAAACAAAGTCAAAGTCCAAGATTAGCCCACTTGAGGAAGGATGTAGCGGAATCGTAGTCAAATCGTGAAATTGTTATCATCGGTTCCTCGTAAACTTGTATTCTAGTGCCTTTGCTCCATAAAGTAAGAAAATATAGAAAAACCGCTTCATTTCCTATAAAACGAGACAAAGCACGCAAAACAACTAGAATAGTAATATTAGCTCGTTAATCACTTAACAAAGTGCATAAATCATATAGAAATCGAGCTAAAACGGGGGATAAATTAGTACAAAATATCACTTATCAATCTACAAGTAGAATTGAAATGATTTAATAGATTAAATTATATCAAAGACGAATCTAGAGACTAGATATGGATGGGTCTAACCTCTAAAGACACGATTCGATCTAAAGATGTCAAAACCCACTAACATTTATTATTAGGGATCTAAGACGAACTATAAAAAAATGGTGGATTAAATAAAACTATAAAAAGGGATTGAAATGGGTTTCGACAAAAATCCGATATGAATCTTACATAAGATGAAATAAAATACTAAATTAAAAGACGGGATGATTTCAACCACATACTTACGTGTTGACGAAACGAGATTAACTAATTTGCGTTGTAGCGATAGCTCGACTCGAATGTGATAAGTGAATATTTGTATGGTTTTAACCCATAATTTAGCTCGGTTTTGTATGTCATTTGTGCTTTGTTAAGCCACTTTATGAGCTAATATCATCTTCAAGGCGAATCCCTGTGTTCTAACCTGTTTTGTAGGGAAAGTGACGTTTCTACGCCCTTTTTCTATATTTCCGAGCATTTGCCTAGAATCCGACGATTTGAAGATGCAAGCTTGACCAAGTGAAAGGCATTTCAAGAAGGTTCACTAATTCAAAAGAGAGAAGAAGCAAAGACAGTTTCGTAGTTGTCGGAAGATCAATCAAATAGGCGGAAGCAATCATCGCTTTACATCAAACCCTATCAACAAACCCGACTCAAGAGGTCAAGGGGGATGATGGAAGTCAAGTCAAAGCAAAGGAAGATGAAAAGACAGTCAAAGGACCTGGAATACAACTTACCCGATCGGGTAAGTGTGCTGCTTCGAGAAAACGGCTTCAACTTCCTATTTTTGTCCTATGTGTTTAATGCTCGACCTCTTCTCCACAAAACCCTAATGCTATATATAGATGCTCCAGCCCCTCTTCTCAAATCATCCATCTTACACACCTCTTCATACTTCTCTTCTCTTCTCTTCTTACATTTCTCCTTAGATTAGGAGGAGGGGGAACTAGCCTCCCTTCTCTCATTTTATTCTTCTTTAGTCTTTAGTTCTTAGTTTATTTCTGTCCATTAGCTTAAATCAATAAGAATTTCATCCTTGTAATCTCCTTTGTGTGATTCAAGCGTTGTAATTGGTGGATCGTTTGTTATGAGCAAGGATTTTCTATTATTGTTATCATTATCGTCATTGATCGTCATATAGGTATTTCTGTTTTATCCCTTGTTTAAAATCCTTTATTGTTTTCTATTTGATTGTTATTTCCCATACATATTGTCTTAGATTCATTTTAGTGTTGTTATAATCGTCATTTCATTTCCTAGATTATCAATTAGCGTCGTTATTATCGCCATATAAAGAGTCAAAATCAAATAAACATGTCTATCCTAGTTTTCATTGTTAATATCATCTTAGATTTAGATATCATCATGAGTAAGTAGTCACCTTTCTAGGGTGTAGGGTAGCCATGTTAGATTGACTAAAAGATGTTAATTGGATAAAAGAAATTGTGCCTTTAAAACGTTGTGTGTATGCATGTTTGGATTGTAACGATAGTTAACGACTTCTGGCCGGAACTCATCCACTAAAATGGAATTCTTTTCCAAGGTAGAAATACGCGAATTGAATAGACAAAGCATGACATGGTGGATTAAGACCTAGTGAATCGCCTAAAAAGCCTGCTAGACCATCTGATTAATGATAGTAATGAACACATCATTATTACGAACTCACAATGAATTATTTGCATGTCCCAAATCCAATTTCATCAATATGTCAATCTACATGTGCGAACCTACTTCCCTAGATGCTTTTCATTACTTGCTTTATTGTTTTCATTTATTTTTATTTTGTTTTCATTTATGCTTTATATTAGTTTAGATATCAAAATCCCAAAACCCAGATTTTCGTTAGATAAAACCCAATAGCGAGACACTTCACATCTTATAGGAAATACCATCTCCCTGAGGATCGACCCCTACTTCCCTAATTACATTAATTTGTTATTAGCCTAGTCTGGGTAATTTATCTTTTTATCGGGCTCGCGACAAGCTCGATCAAATTTTGGCGCCGTTGCCGGGGAGCACGGTTTAGTTTTCCTTTTTCTTGTGATTTTTATCGCAATTAGTTTTATCTAGTCTTTAGGAACCCAAATTCCTTTAGAACTCTCTTGATTTTTCATCTTAGCTTTCAATCTTATGCCCAGATCTTCTAGACTAGGGACCCCTGTCTCTTTAAACCCCGATCTAAAAAGAACTCTGCGTAGGAGACGAAAGCTATTCAACGAAATTTCAAAAGCTTCCGATACTTCAAGTTTAGATCGTATTCGTGAGAAATACTCGGATTTTTCACCTAATCTTGAAGGAGAAGAAGATCCATTCTCATCTCCATTCACAAAAACCAATCAAATTTCAAACAACACTCCATCTTTATCTTCACAAAAATGGTTCGACTTTCAGACCATTCCAAACCCACCGCAGAAACACTTCCAAGGGGTATTGCTACGCCCGAAATCGAAGCCCAAAACTTTGAAATCAAACCTGCCTTCATTAACCTTATAGAAACAAGCCAATTTAGTGGCAATGCCACAGAAGATCCCAACCTTCATATCCAAAACTTCTCTGACTATTGCTCCACTATTAGACAAACTGGAGTCACCCAAGGGCAAATTAGAGAGATGCTCTTCTCATTCTCTTTGAGGGGTAAGGCAAAGTTGTGGATATATAGCCTTGATAAGGTTACATTAGGTATAACCGATTGGGAGAGTTTAGCTCTTGCCTTCTATCAAAAGTACTTTCCTCCCGAAAAGACCGCTTTGTTGAGTAGTCAAATCACTAGTTTCCAACAAGGGGATGATGAGAGCCTATATGAAGCTTGGGAGAGGTACAAGGATATACAAAGAGAGTGTCCTCATCATGGGTTAGATTCATGGCTCCTTGCCATCACATTCTATAATGGGTGTTATATAGAGTCCCGTCGTATCCTGGATTCTGCTAACAATGGAAGATTTGATCAAATCAATGTTGAAAATGCCCACACTACCATTGAATCCATGGCAATTCACGATTCTCAATATAGTAATTTCCGCTCCATACCATCGAAATCTAAGCAAGAGGACCCCACTTTGACACTTTTACAAGCTCAAGTAGCCCTTCTCACACAAAATCTAGAACAACTTCAATCCTTCACATCTCAACAGAGTGACAATGGTGTAAGTAAACTTGAAGCCATGATGCTGCAATTGGCTCAAAGGCAAGACACTATGATAGCTAAATTCCAAGAGAGCGATCAAGCTAAGGATGCGGCCATCAAATTGTTGGAAGCTAAAATTTCCCAATATACCTCTTCTAATACCCACCAAAAGCAAGGGCAGCTGCCTTCACAATGTTACCAACCTCACGAAACTGTAAATGCCATTTCCTTGAGAAGTGGTAAGCATAATGATGAGCCCGTGGTTGTTGATGTTGAAGATGAGGTGCCCATGTCAAAGGGGAAAGAGCCCGAGATTCCTATTGAGATCAAAGTCCCATTTCCCCAAAGATTAGCCAAGCACAAGGAGGAGGCAAAGTATGGTAAGTTCCTTGACGTCGTCAAGAATTTAAAGGTAACAGTCCCTTTCATTGAATTGCTTTCCCAAGTTCCTTCTTATTCCAAATTTATGAAGGAAGTCCTCAACAAGAAGAGATCCTTCAATGAGATGAAGACCGTAGCTTTCACTGAAGAGTGTAGTGCATTCTTGCAAAATAAGTCTCCAACAAAACTTAAGGACCCTGGCAATTACTCCATCCCTTGCACTATAGGCACATATACCATTGATAAGGCCCTTTGCGACCTAGGTGCTAGTGTAAGTGTCATGCCCTTTTCTATGTTTGAAAAACTTAACATGGGTGCTTTGAAATGAACTAATATTACTTTGCAAATGACAGACCGTTCTCTAAAACAACCTATGGGTGTTTTAGAAGATGTGCCCGTCAAAGTTGGTAAGTTTTTCATTCCCGTTGACTTTCTAGTACTTGACATGGCCGAAGACTCTCAAATCCCAATCAATTTGGGAAGACCCTTTTTGCACTACGCTGGTGCAGTTTTCGATGTCAAGAATGGGAAGTTAACATTAGAGATAGGAGATGACAAGGTGACCTTTAGTAAAACTTCCAGCGTTAGGAGTCCCGTGTTAGAAGAACCTTGTTATGTGCTTAATGTTGATGACTCTTCTATTGTTTCTTCTACGCCTCGATCCTTACTGACGGATCCGCTGGAGGCACATGTTAGTGTTGATTCTCTTGCAGGTGAGCATACTAAAAGCACTACTGCTAAAAGTGCTAGAAGGGGCTATTCCCGGAAAAGCTTGAAATGGATGGAGAATGTAAAGAACGCTATGAAGATGAGCTTGGATGATAGTGAGCTTAAAGATAAAGGATGATTTCAAAGAAAGAAATGGAGTCTAGCAAGACTTTTAAATTGCGCTTCTCGGGAGGCAACCCGTGTTCCTTTTCTTTTTGCATTTTTATTTTTGTATTCCCTTTTTCATTGTTAGGATTTATTTTGCAGATGAAGGAGTTTTTGAAGAATCTATAAAGACCTTCCTTGTCAAGTCCAAAAGACAAGCTTGGGGGAGTCCGCGCTGAATAGTAAGCTTCACTCTTCTTTCATTTTTCCTTTTCCCCATTAAGCATCTCATTGAATATTTTGTCTTTGTGCTCACATTGAAGACATTGTGATGTTTAGCTTGGGGGAGGGATTGCATGTAACACCCGCAAATGTACCCTATTTTTATAGTGAAAATATTTTACGGATACTTTTCAGTGTAATTTAGTTTTAATTTAGAATTTAATGTTCCGAGTCGAATTTAGAATTTCCGAGTTCGTATTTGGAATTTCCGCGAGATTCCATGTGAATCCCGTCTTAAGGCGACTTTGACTTTTTCTTGACTTTTCCTTATACTTCTCATACTACCTCTTTAACCTATTTCATTTCCCAACACTCAAACTTACTTCTTCCTTACGAAAACCAAAACCTTGCCTCCATTTTTTATCCAAGCTTAGAATCGTCATATCTCATTCATTTCTCGCTCAAATTCACGTAAGTTCGTCTTATTCTTCCCCTCTTAACTTCCTCTATCCGTATTGGTAATAAAATTACCGTCTTTCTCGCTTTTCAAAATTTCCGTCTTTCTCAAGGTGAAGTAAATTCATCTTTTATTAACTATTTGTAGGTGGTGACCTTCAAGATCCCGACAAAGACTATTTCTTAATCGAAGAGGACCTTGACGCGGAGTAAAGACGTATAAAGGTAACGGTGAAGGGTTACTCGATATCATTTACGTGTTTTACGTGTTTTCTAGGCTAGTAATCGTATTTAGATTATGGTTAAAATGCTTAGGACTTGTGTTGTTGTTGATGGATGTTGTTAGTTGTTAATTGATATGAGAATTGATGGTTTGTGATGATAAATGAGGATTTTTGTTGTTGATAACATGTTGGTTTTGATCGTGCCTGAATCCCGTGAAGGACGCTGGCAGCGTTCTTGGACGCAGGCAGCGTCGTAGGACGCATGCAGCGTCGTGAGGCTATGGCAGCGTTACTCGCGGCCGACTGCAGTTTTCCTGCACTGACCCCTTTTTGTAAAATGACCATATCTCCTTTGTTACTTGCTTTTTTTGGGCTTGTGACATCCCGTTGGAACCGTAAGAGGATAAGCTATCACCTCCATTTGGAATTTCTGCATTTGCATGTTCAGAACTCTAGTTATGACCATTTGAAGTGGACCCTTGTTTTAGTTGGTTTCCAAACAACGTTGTTTTGGAGAGGTGATCTATGTTTTTATTCATTATGCTTCATAAACTTGTTCTAATGCTTATGTATCATGTATTGATTCATTTTTATCATAGTTAATTATATAATTCCCTGTTCTCATGTTTTGTGACGGTTTTTGGTTAGGTCCCACTTTGAGTCGGTTTTTACAAATGATACGGTTTGAGCACTATTTTGTATGTGCTTTTTACTCTCTTTCCCTTGGATACCTCAACGTTCGTACGATAGAATGTCGGAACGGGGAGGTATCCTACTGCTTAATTGCATGTGTTAGTGGGCATACGACGACGTTGTTGGGAGGCGAACGCTATGCGTTTGATCGACCCGGCCGTCAAATGTTGTGTACTTGCGAGGTGGTGTTATTTGCATGTAGCGTACCGCTTGTTATGAGGCTTGTGCTCTTTTCGCCTCTTTCGTGAATTTTTCTACGAATTTGGGGTACTCGAGTCTTGATTGACCGGAGTCTTGGATGCGAAAAAATGTTATCGCTGTCGAATCGAAAATGTGATTCGAGAATCGGCCAGCTTTAGACTAGGACGTATTATATCGTCGTGCTACAGGAGGGGAAATTAGTCTACATATATCCAAAATGGATGAATCGGGTAGGGCGTTCAGGGATGTTTTTCTCCGTGGGAGGATGCCTGGTTAATCATACTTGCATGTACCGGGCTAGTGCAGTTTCATTGTACCGTGGAGAGGTTCGGTCATTGTATATTGTAGTGTGGATGGGTGATTACATGATTGCTTTCATGGTCATACCATGACTTGACTTGGTTTGTTTGTCGAGTCTCAATCTTATCAACTTATACCGCTACCGGTGAGATGTAAGCCCTAGTGAGCGTATTCGGTTGCCTAAGAGTGTCTTCCCCGAGTCTTTGTATAACATGATGGATTCGGATTTGTATTCCATATGCTCTTATCTTTAATTATTGAATTGCCTATATATCCTTATTGTATTTTCACATGTATATCTATATATGCTATGCTATGATATATGCCACTGTGGCGTTCATGTTTTTCATGGATGAACAAGTTGCTTGATTTGGATGGCTTTATGCTATGATATTTTGGGTTCGGGTGTAAGCTAGCGGGCGTTGTCCCTGGATGAAACACCTCTAGACGATTTTAGCTAGTTGCTAATAACTTTGTTGTTGGATAACATTTTGAGATACTACGTCTCTTGTAGTATTTTGTATTTGGTTTGTAACATCTGACACTCCTCGTATTTTCTATTGACATGTAAAAAGTTTTAAAAACACTGTATTTCCACTATTTAAATCACATGCTTGTATGTTTTATTTCCGCATTCGCGAGGGTTGTCACAGTTGGTATCAGAGCTTTATCGCTCCCGACGCACACACGTGAACCCTAAACTTAAACTACTTGACCTTGAAATAATAAATGAGAGATGGGTAGAGATTAAGGACTTTATTTGGCAGTCTCTTTGTTTATGCTAAGTGTTAGGATTAACTTGTTATATTTTGTTTCTTATGAAGATGGTTGGACCTCGAGTAGAAGAGAACGTTATTCTCGGGGCTCTTACTCAATTTCTGAGAAATCAACAAGATGCGGCGAATGTTCGTGCCAACCAAATCCCTCCTCATAGAGAAGACAATCGTCAAGGAGGCTATGCTTGGGTGGCTAGCCAAATTGCTAGGAGCAATATTACGCCTTATGGTGGAGAGTCGGACCCTACCGAGCTCTCGGAATGGTTTCGAGAGATGGAGAAGCAATTTGACTTATACCAAGTCCGTGAAGAGGACAAGGTAAGGATTGCTCAGTTCTTCATGGTAAGGGAGGCAGACTACTGGTGGTCGATTGCCAATCCCACCCCTATTCTTGAAATCAATTTCGAGTGGGAATGTTTCAAGTCTCTTGTTGAGGACCGATTTTACCCCATGAAGCTCAAGCAGCAAAGACTCAGAGAATTCATCGATTTCAAGCAAGGTGATTTGATGACCCAAGGCTTCACCACTCAATTCAACAAGCTTGCTCACTTTGCGCCAGGACTCATCAAGGATGATGAAGATCGAGCTTTTTACTGTCGTAATAAGCTTAGTGCTTTGCTTCAAAGCAAAGTAAGGAGGAGCTCTACACCTTTCAAAGAATTGTATGATGATGCCCTTCGGGCCGAGGACTCCATGAAGGCCGTTAGTGATGGAGCGAAGATGAAGAATCCATCTCCTTTTTCCTCTTTCAATCCAAGGTCAAACTTCCATGACAAAAGACCTTTCACTCCCTCTTCCTCTAATGCCTATGCTAACCAGAGGCGTTTCAATGCTCCCCCTCAAGCTCAAGCTCGAAGTCCATTTTGTGACGGTTGTAGGAAACCCTTTCACCCAGGAGTAGGATGCTATGATAGACCCCTCTTTTGCTTTTTCTGCAAGAAGCCTGGACACCTCATTCGTGAGTGTCCCGATCGTCAGACTTCCGCAACCGGTGCCCAAACTAAAGGATCCAGCTATGTACTCCGTCGAGCCGAAGTCGATTCCCCCCGGAGATCGTGTCTGGTAGTTCACTTCCTTAATTTTAGCCTCGTTTTTCCTTCTTCGCCTTCGTCTTTTAATTCCATCTTATCGTAGTCTTTAATGATGCTTCCTAATGTTCCTTGTATCATGTTCATTTATCCCTACTCTCTTGAGCGGTAGTTTTCTCTTTAGCTAACGTAAGGATTAGTAGGTGTGTTTTGAAGAAGATTCAAATATGGTACCTACCCGTCCTATTGAGCTAGTTTCATGATTAGATGATTATAAGGAATGGAGGATAAGCTTAGGATGAAACTCTCCTAGTGGTTTTAGACTATGAAAACTTGATGTTGCAATATCATTTTGAGGATCGAAATAAGCATAATGATAGTTGGTTGTTGTGGTTAAGAATTTTAGTGATTTCTTTAAATGTTACTTGGGAAATTGTTGTCTTTAAATGTTGGACCCTAACGGGAATAATTACTTTGTGGAATTTGGATTGGATGACCAAACTTGAGGAATATTGTCATAAGTGAAAACCGATGTATTAAGATTCTGAAGGAGCTAAATAAATTGATTTACGGTCGCATTACCCTACGACTGGCAAAAGTTAAGTGAAATGAGATTGTGTGACTAATCTCTTTTGAGGTTTTGTGATTGAACTTTTGAAGATGAGAAGGTTCATTGTTAATAATTTAGGGTAATGAGTTTTGGAATAAATTGGATCAAAGGATTTCATGGTAAGTCTCTTTTACCTTGTGGTTGTTAGCGGTCTTGTTTCCCTAGATATAAATATTTTGTGGTGGTTTCTAATAAGAGTTTTGATGAAGCTAAGAGGATTAGAGTACGTAATGAATATTTCATGTGAGTTGTTAGTTGTGGAGTCTACCGTGCCGATGGACCTTAATAGATTCTAATTGGATTTGAATAATTGGGATTTGTTACTCGAAGTTTCATGATTATGAAATATTTGTTGTAGGAATCTGATGATTGAAAATGTTGAGGATAAATTGCACTCTCTTGAGGACTAGTTACTCGTGAAGTTAGTGATGTCGAGTTGTGATCGACATTTGAATTGTCATAGATGGAAAATAGTATTGTGGTTCATTCTTCTCTTTTCCCTCAAATTGATCCTTACTCAATCCGCTACTCTTCAATCCTTTCCCTTTTTGGTCCATTTTGCTCGTTGGACGTACCTCTTAGTATCGCGATTTGTCATTTTGATGTTCGAGTCGCTCTACGTTTGTGTAGTGTCTTCTTATTTTGATTTTATCTTTGAGAAAACCTTCAAATCTCCATATCCTATATCTAATTTAACGTTTCAAAGAAGTCTAAAGATGGTTTTTGTACCTCCTTTTTGGAGAAAATAGATTTCTTTCCCTTTTATATTTGGATTTTGTGTTTGGTTGGATGTTTGGACTTGTTATTGGAGACGTCTGGTGACTAATCCTACACTTACTAACTCTTGTTATGATTTTCGATTTCACTATTTCGACAGTGATTTGATTTTGATAGCTGGAGTTCTCGTTCGCGACGGGCACTCTTGTGATTCGTAAATAAAGTTTCGCACTTGTGAAAATTTCCTTAAACCGTTTTAGAGAACAACATCATTTCATAAATGCTTTTCCTTTATAAACGTCTTCATATTAATTTTGAAAACCTATTCTTGTCCTTCGTACTATTGTTTCCTACTCTCAAGTTTCGAGGACGAAAATGTTTAAAAAGGTGGGGTGATTGTAACACCCGCAAATGTACCCTATTTTTATAGTGAAAATATTTTACGGATACTTTTCAGTGAAATTTAGTTTTAATTTAGAATTTAATGTTCCGAGTCGAATTTAGAATTTCCGAGTTCGTATTTGGAATTTCCGCGAGATTCCATGTGAATCCCGTCTTAAGGCGACTTTAACTTTTTCTTGACTTTTCCTTATACATCTCATACTACCTCTTTAACCTATTTCATTTCCCACAACTCAAACTTACTTCTTCCTTAAGAAAACCAAAACCTTGCCTCCATTTTTGATCCAAGCTTAGAATCGCCATATCTCATTCGTTTCTCGCTCAAATTCACGTAAGTTCGTCTTATTCTTCCCCTCTTAACTTCCTCTATCCGTATTGATAATAAAATTACCGTCTTTCTCGCTTTTCAAACTTTCCGTCTTTCTCAAGGTGAAGTAAATTCATCTTTTATTAACTATTTGTAGGTGGTGACCTCCAAGATCCCGACAAAGACTATTTCTTAATCGAAGAGGACCTTGACGCGGAGTGAAGACGCAATAAGGTAACGGTGAAGGGTTACTCGATATCATTTACGTGTTTTATGTGTTTTCTAGGCTAGTAATCGTATTTAGATTATGGTTAGTATGCTTAGGACTTGTGTTGTTGTTGATGGATGTTGTTAGTTGTTAATTGATATGAGAATTGATGGTTTGTGATGATAAATGAGGATTTTTGTTGTTGATAACATGTTGCTTTTGATCGTGCCAGAATCCCGTGAGGGACGCTGGCAGCGTTCTTGGACGCAGGCAGCGTTCTTGGATGCAAGCAGCGTCGTAGGATGCTGGCAGCGTCGTGGGGCGCTGGCAGCGTTACTCGCGGCCGACTGCAGTTTTCCTTCACTGACCCCTTTTCGCAAACTGATCATATCGCCTTCGTTACTTGCTTGTTTTAGGCTTTAGACATCCCGTTGGAACCGTAAGAGGATAAGCTATCACCTCCATTTGGAATTTCTGCATTTTCATGTCTAGAACTCTAGTTATGACCATTTGAAGTGGACCCTTGTTTTAGTTGGTTTCCAAACAACGTTATTTTGGAGAGGTGATCTATGTTTTTATTCATTATGCTTCATAAACTTGTTCTAATGCTTATGTATCATGTATTGATTCATTTTTATCATAGTTAAGTTTATATAATTCCCGGTTACTCTATTGCATGTGTTAGTGGGCAATACGACGACTTTGTCTAGAAGGCAACGATATAGTGATCGACCCGGACCGTTCAAAAAGGTTGTGTTGTACTTGCGAGGGGGGTGGTGTTTATTTTCATGTAGCATTAACGCTTGCTATGAGGCTTGGGACTCTTTTGCGCTCTCTTTCGTGAATTGTTCTACCGAATTTGGGGGGGGGTACTCCGGGTCGATGATGAAGAGTCTTGGATGCGAAATGTTTATCCGACATCTGTCGAATCGGAAAATGTGATTCCTGAGAATATGGCCAGCTTAGATAGGACCGTATTATTCATCGTCTGTGCTACCAGGAGGAAATAGTCGACATATAACGAAAAAGATATTGAATCGTGTATGAGTTTACAGGGAAGTTTTCTCCTGGATTCCTGTTAATCAAAACTTGCCAGTACCGTTGCTAGTGCGGTGATTTACTGTGAGAGATGTCGTCATTGTGTCGTTGTGTTTGGATGGGTGATTACATGATTGATTATTCATGATCATACCATGACTTGGCATGGTTTTTTTGTCGAGTCTCAATCTTATCAAACTTATACCGCTAACGGTGAGATGCAAGCCCTAGTGAGCGTATTCGGTTGCCTAAGAGTGTCTTCCCCGAGTCTTTGTATAACATGATGGATTCGGATTTGTATTCCATATGCTCTTATCTTTAATTATCGAATTGCCTATATATCCTTATTGTATTTTCACATGTATATCTATATATGCATGCTTCTACTTTTGTATTTCCTTTTATGTACGTTTACTGGGAGAACCCGGAGTTACTCCCCACTGACTGTGGCATTCATGTTTTTCATGGATGAACAGGTTACTTGATTTGGATGGCTTTATGCTATGATATTTTGGGTTCGGGTGTGAGCTAGCGGGCGTTGTCCCTGGATGAAACACCTCTAGACGATTTTAGCTAGTTGCTAATAACTTTGTTGATGGATAACATTTTGAGAGACTACGTCTCTTGTAGTATTTTGTATTTGGTTTGTAACATCTGACACTCCTCTTATTTTCTATTGGCATGTAAAAAGTTTTAAAAACACCGTATTTCCGCTATTTAAATCACATGCTTGTATGTTTTATTTCCGCATTCGCGAGGGTTGTCACATTGCATTTTCCCATTTTGCATTTTAGTTGATCATTTTTCAAATTTTGAATAAAAGAAAGAGAAGATTTTGGAGAGAAGAAATTTAAAAATTTCTGAACACAATTGAATATTTTTCATGCTTTGCTTGCTTGTTTACTATGCTATTATGTTACAATTCCAAAACTTAGAGCTTTCAAAAGATAATGATTCAATACTCATTGAATTGTGCATACATGGGGAAGTCTTATACACAGTAGGTATGGAATGAATCTATAGATGAGTACGCTTGATCTTGACATTTGGCAAGTTACATATATTGTAAGGTAGAACCTCCTTAGACTGGTACATCCATACCCAGTCTCATTTAGGTGTGTGTAGTTCTCCTTGTGATGTGTGTCATGTCCAAACGCATAAGTATGGTTCTCATTTCATTCCTATAAGCATTGCATTCATGATTCACTAAGATTTGAAGCCTTTTTCACTTTGAATTACACCTCAAATTAGCCCCTTCATACAAATGCTTCAAAAAAATAATAGCTACATATAAAATTTGCCTACCTTTTGAGCTAGTTGCTAGACTATGGTGTATGGGTGCTCTTTTGAGAAGATTTGTTCTTATCTGTCAAAGTGAATTTGGCGAACGAAAAATGTTCAAGAAGTGATGTTATGTTCAAAAAGAAAAAAAGAAAGAAAAGAAATTGAAAAAGAAGAAAGAAAAAGAAATAAAAGAAGAAGTTGTGAGTATCTCCTCAAAATGTCAAATAAATAGAAGGCGTTTACCCTTGTGTTTCGTGTGAAATAAGCCAATCAGTTCCTTCTGGCTTCGTTATTTGTCTTTTGGGAATTAACCGAAAGTTTGGATTGAGTATTGATTTATCATTGGTCAGTTGTTAGCTCATTCTAACCTTCACATGACCATAACTGTTTGTCCACCTTTCACCCATTTCCCAAAGCCTTCTTCATATTTTCCGGCTTCTTTCCTATGTGCATTGTGATCTTTGACTTGTGTTTTGAATTGTTTACCATATTAGATTGCGGACACATTTTCATAAGTCGTACATAGGTGAGTGTCTCAAAAACATTTACACATAAAGAAATCACCTTTTACATGCATTGAGTATTCGAGTGTGCCGTGAGAGTCCATTTGTCAAAAGATCATGCAAGAGCCGAAAATCTATAGTGAAATTCTTTGTGCTACGTCGTTATGTAAATCTCAGCCATGTTTATGTATCATTCTTGCCCACGTTTTTTTTGGGTTATGATTCATTATGTTTTCAACGTTCTAAGTTGAGATTTGTTTCCTGATGGTGTAGTAGCCAACGCTTGCAGCTTTGTCCTGGTATTGTTTGTTATGTTTGCTTGAGGACAAGCAAAGGTTTAGCTTGGGGGAGTTTGATAAGTGAATATTTGTATGGTTTTAACCCCCAATTTAGCTCGGTTTTGTATGTCATTTGTGCTGTGTTAAGCCACTTTATGAGCTAATATCGTCTTCTAGGCGAATTCCTATGTTCTAACATGTTTTGTAGGGAAAGTGACGTTTCTACGCCCTTTTTCTCTATTCCGCGATGCTAGAACACGAAGATTTGAGATGCAAGGCTTGACCAAGTGAAAGCATTTCAAGAAGGTCACTAATGCAAAAGAGAGAAGAAGCAAAGACAGTTTCGTAGTTGTCGGAAGATCAATCAATTAGGCGGAAGCAATCATCGCTTTACATCAAACCCTATCAACAAACCCGACTCAAGAGGTCAAGGGGGATGATGGAAGTCAAGTCAAAGCAAAGGAAGATGAAAAGACAGTCAAAGGACCTGGAATACAACTTACCCGATCGGGTAAGTGGTGTACCCGATCGGGTAAGTGTGCTGCTTTGAGAAAACGGCTTCAACTTCCTATTTTTGTCCTATGTGTTTAATGCTCGACCTCTTCTCCACGAAACCCTAATGCTATATATAGATGCTCCAGCCCCTCTTCTCAAATCATCCATCTTACACACCTCTTCATACTTTTCTTCTCTTCTGTTTTTACATTTCTCCTTAGATTAGGAAGAGGGGGAACTAGCCTCCCTTCTCTCATTTTATTCTTCTTTAGTCTTTGGTTCTTAGTTTATTTCTGTCCATTAGCTTAAATCAATAAGATTTTCATCCTTGTAATCTCCTTTGTGTGATTCAAGCGTTGTAATTGGTGGATCGTTATTATGAGCAAGGATTTTCTATTATTGTTATCATTATCGTCATTGATCGTCATATAGGTATTTTTGTTTTATCCCTTGTTTAAAATCCTTTCTTGTTTTCTATTTAATTGTTATTTCCCATACATATTGTCTTAGATTCATTTTAGTGTTGTTATAATCGTCATTTCATTTCCTAGATTATCAATTAGCGTCGTTATTATCGCCATATAAAGAGTCAAAATCAAATAAACATGTCTATCCTAGTTTTCATTGTTAATATCATCTTAGATTTAGATATCATCATGAGTAAGTAGTCACCTTTCTAGGGTGTAGGTTAGCCATGTTAGATTGACTAAAAGATGTTAATTGGATAAAAGAAATTGTGTATTTAAAACGTTGTGTCTATGCATGTTTGGATTGTAACGATAGTTAACGACTTCTGGCCGGAACTCATCGACTAAAATGGAATTCTTTTCCAAGGTAGAAATACGCGAATTGAATAGACAAAGCATGACATGGTGGATTAAGACCTAGTAAATCGCCTAAAAAGCCTGCTAGACCATCTGATTAATGATAGTAATGAACCCATAATTTTTACGAACTCACAATGAATTATTTGCATGTCCCAAATCCAATTTCATCAATATGTCAATCTACATGTGCGAACCTACTTCCCTAGATGCTTTTCATTACTTGCTTTATTGTTTTCATTTATTTTTATTTTGTTTTCATTTATGCTTTATATTAGTTTAGATATCAAAATCCCAAAACCCAGATTTTTGTTAGATAAAACCCAATTGCGAGACACTTCACATCTTATAGGAAACACCATCTCCCTGAGGATCGACCCCTACTTCCCTAATTACATTAATTTGTTATTAGCCTAGTCTGGGTAATTTATCTTTGTATCGGGCTCGCGACAAGCTCGATCAGAATGTATGGAAAATGCCCTCGTGAGAGGATCGAAAACCGATTAGTTAAATTGATTTTGTGTAGTGGTCAAATTGGTCGGTGTAATGCAAACGTGACGGGAACCCAGAAGGATCTGAACTTACGTGGTCGATTGATCAAGGACGTAGATGTCAAAATGCATAGAGCAAGGTCTAGAATGCAAAGAGAGAGAAAGAAGGGGCGGAACACTAGCGTGCCTTGAAAGTGAGCACGAACCTTTTCTTTTATAGGAAGAAATCCGAAGAGTTTTGGAATGACTCGAATACGGAAAACAACTTAAAAAATATTCCGGAAACAGGTAAAACAAGGTGGGGAAGAGGCACAGTACAGTAGTCATTTCCCAAGCAGTTTCCTACTTTGAAAGGAAGATTTCCGCGTTTCTTTTATGAAATTGCGATAAATTTCGAATTCTTCACTAAATAAAATACGGATATATTTTACCATGAAAGATACTTTTTGAAATATTAAAATATCCATAAAAATCCCGAGCGTTCAGACACGGTTTTAATGTGACAACCCTCGCGAATGCGGAAATAAAACATAACAAGCATGTGATTTATATAGCGGAAAATACGATGTTTTTAAAACTTTTTACATGCTAAGATAAAAATACGAGAAATGTCAAATAATTACAAACCAAAGTAGAATATACTACAAAGATCTGAAGACTCTCAAAATGTTATCAAGTAACAAAGTTATTAGCAAACTAGCTAAACAACGTCTAGAGGTGATTCATCCAGGCCAACGCCCGCTAGTTCACACCTGAACCCAAAATACCACATATAAAAATCCATCCAATCATTAAACCTGTTCATCCATGAAAAACATGAACGCCACAGTTAGTGGGGAGTAACTCCGGGTTCTCCCAGCCATATCACAAATAACGAACTTAAACGAAAATACGAAAGTAGAAGCATGCATATATTAATATACATGTGAAATACGAGAAGGATAAATAGACAATTCAATATATATAAAGATATAGGTACATGAAGTACAAAACCGTAACCACCATATTATAGATAGACTCGGGAATGACACTCTTAGGCAACCATACACTCACTAGGGCTTGCATCTCACCGTTAGCGGCATAAGCTTGATAAGATTGAGACTCGACAAACAAACCATGCCAAGTCATCCAAAGATCACAAATAATCAATCATATAACCATCCATTCAAACATACAATTACGTTGACAACATCTCTCACGGTAAATGACACGCACATGCACCGTGTACATGGCAAGTATGATTAAAATCGCATCCACGGGATAAACATTTCCCTGAATGCATACACGATTCAAACATTTCGTATATGTAGACTAACTTTCTCCTGGTAGAACGACGATCATAATACGGTCCTAGTCTCAACCTGGCCAGACTCTCGGAATCACATTTTCCGATTCGACATGCGATAAACATTTCGCATCCAAGACTCGGTCAATCATATACGTCGAGTACCCCAAATTTGGTCAACCTTCACGAAAGAAGCAGAAAAGAGCACAAGCATCATAACAAGCGGTACGCTACATGCAATGACACCACCTCGCAAGTATACAACATTTAACGGCCGGGTCGATCAACGCAAAGCGTTCCCCTCCCAACAACGTCGTCATATTCCCACTAACACATGCAATTAAGCAGTAAGGATACACTCCTCGTTCCGATATTCCAGCCTTACAAACGTGGAGGTAGCTAGGGGAATGAGAGTACAAAGCACATAAAAATTAGTAATCAAACCATAACATGTGTAAAACCGACTCAAAGTGAGATATATGAAAAACCGTCACAAAACATGCGATACAAGCGAATGGAATATCATATATTCGAAACAATAATATTTAATGTCATTACGTAAACTTATACGATAAACGAACCATCGGAAGTATTATAAATGAAAACATAAGAAAGAAAAGTAAATACAATTCCAGCATGTGCCAGCCGGTCAAGGGGGCTGGCTGCCGGCTACCCGGTTGGCACCAATATTAACTTGAAAAACACTTGAATAAGCAGCGTGTCACCGGTTGCCGGCTACCCGGCTGGGACCATAGTCATACGAGAAAATGAAGTCAAAATTAAGATGTGTTTCTGCCGGTCGGCTGACCGGCTGCCGGTTTGCCGGCTAAGACATAAGACATTAGTAAAATTTTACGTAACAACAATTCAACATCAACCACTCCCCAGCCGGTCAGCTGACCGGCTGCCGGTCGGCAGGCTGGGGTCAATTATGCACGAAATTCAAAATTTTCACTAAGGCTCATTATACAACAACATCATCTAACATCACAAATCATCAATTCTCATTATGAATTATCAACTAACAACAACCATCATCAACAACACAATTCCTATGATTACTAATCGTATTCTAAATACGATTACTAACATAGAAAACACATTAAAAACACGTAAGGATATCGAGTAACCCTTCACCGTTACCTTTTTGCGTCTTCAATCCTCGTCGAGGTCCTCTTCTACCAAGTAGTAGTCTTTGTCGAGATCTTGAAGGTCATCACCTACAATTAGATAATAAAAGATGAATATAATTCACCTTTGAAAAAAACGGATAAATTGAAAAGCGAGAAAGAAGGCAATTTTAGTACCAATTAGGATAGAGGACGATGAGAGGGAAAGAATAAGACGAACTTTAGTGAATTTGAGCGAGTAATGAGGGAGTAGTGACGATAATAAGCTTGATCAAATATGGAGGTTAGGGTTTTGGTTGGTTACTTGGTGAGGAAGAAGAGTAGGTTGAATGAGAATGAGTTAGGGTTTAAGGAAAGTATGAGGGAGTAAGTGGAAAGTCATGAGAAAAGCCTATAAACGTCTTAAGACGTAACTTACTCGAAATCTCGCGTACAGTCCGAAAACGAACTCGGAAATTTAAATTCGACACGGAAAATTTAATTCTAAACTACAACTAAATTTCGCTGAAAAGTATCCGTATAATATTCTTACTATAAAAAATAGGGTACATTTGCGGGTGTTACAATCACCCCACCTTTTAAAAAGTTTCGCCCTCGAAACTTGTGCGAAAGAAAGATAACTTAATCGAATAGGCTTGGATACTTAATACGCATAGAAGCTTCCGTTTCCCACGTCTCTTCTTTAACATTGGCACATCTCCACAAGATTTTCACTAAAGGAACCACTTTACTTCTCAACTTCTTATCCTTGCGATCTAGGATGCGGATCAGATTCTCTTCAAAGGAAAAGTTCGGTTCAAGCTCGGGCATTTCCGCTTAAAAGACATGCCTTGGATCACTAATGTACTTCCTGAATTGAGAAACACGGAATACATCATGAACTTTAGCCAAATTTGGGGGCAAGTCCAACTTGTAAGCAACGACACCAATTCTTTTCACAATATCAAAGGGTCCAATGTATTTCGGGCTCAATTTACCCTTTACACCAAACCGTTTAACACCCTTCATCGGAGATACTTTCAACAATACTTTATCTCCAACTTCAAATTCCAACGGTCTTCTGCGGATGTCGGCATAAGATTTTTGTCGGTCTTGAGCGGCTTTCATTCTATCACGAATGACCTTCACATGATCAATGGTTTCAACAAGAACATCAGGACCTAAGTCACGAACATCACTCAATTGATCCCAACAAATAGGACTTCGACATTTTCTTCCATAAAGAGCTTCATAAGGAGCCATCTTGATCGAGGCATGATAACTATTATTGTAAGAAAACTCCACCAATGGTAGACTCTTTTCCCAACTAGATTGGAAGTCGAGTGCACAAGCCCTAAGAAAGTCTTCTAAAGTCTGGATAGTCCTCTCGGTCTGACCATCGGTAGCGGCATGAAATGCGGTACTCATCAACAATTTAATACCCATGGCTTCTTGTAAGGCCTTCCAAAATCTCGAACAAAACCTCAGATCTCGGTTGGATATGACTTCCTTGGGAACACCATGGTATCTAACGATCTCATCAACATAGGCTTTCGCTAGTCGATCTAAACTCCAAGTCTCTTTGATCGGAATGAATCTAGCACTCTTGGTCAAACGATCAACAATAACCCAAACGGCATCTTTACTTCCAACAGTCCTTGGCAAAGCCATGACAAAGTCCATAGAAATAGATTCCCACTTCCATAGTGGAATATCCAAAGGTTGTAGCAATCCACCGGGCCTCTAGTGTTCGATTTTCACTTGTTGGCAAGTAAGACATCTTCCAACATAAGACACAACATCGGCTTTCAAATTTGGCCACCAAAATTGTAGCTTCAAGTCATTATACATCTTTTCATTTCCGGGGTGGATAGAATAAGGAGAAAGGTGAGCTTCTTCAAGAAATTGCTTTCTCAAGTCAAGAGCATTAGGTACAAATAAAACGGTCATGGAATCGAAGAACACCTTTGTGATCAATCTTGAAGTCTTTAGCTTTCCCTTCAAGAAGTTTGGCTTGAAAAGACTTGTAGGTAGGATCATCAACTTGGCTTTCGCGGATCTCACGGAGGAAAACAGGCTCGGCAGTCATAGCACCAACTAAATCAAATCCACGTTCCATGAATTCCAACTTCAACTTTCGAAACACAATACAAAGATCATCGGGTAATACCCATATAGCATTCAATGCATGAGAAGATTTCCTACTAAGGGTATCGGCAACAACATTTGTCTTCCCTTCATGGTACAACAACTCAAAATGTAACACCCGGAAAATGTACCCTATTTTTCTAGTAGAAATATTTTACGAAATCTTTTCAGCAAATTTAAGTTTTAATTTAGAATTTAAAGTTTCGAGTCGAGTTTAGAATTTCCGAGTTCGTATTTGGAATTTCCGCGAGATTCCATGAGAATCCCGTCTTAAGGCGTCTTTGACTTTTCTTGACTTTTAAGTCGTCTTTGACTTTTCTTGCTTTTAAGTCGTCTTTGACTTTTCTTGACTTTTAAGTCGTCTTTAACTTTTCTTGACTTTTAAGTCATCTTTGACTTTCCTTGACTTTTAAGTCGTCTTTGACTTTTCTTGACTTTTGAGCCGCCTTTGACTTTCGTTGACTTTCTCCTTCATATACTCCCTTCCTCACCCTAAACCTAATTCATTTCCCACAACTCAAATTCATTTCTTCTTCCTCACCATAAACACCAAAACCTTGCCTCCATTTTTGATCCGTCTTCAAATCGTCACTACTCCTTCATTTCTCGCTCAAATTCGCGTAAGTTCGTCTCATTCTTCTCCTCTTACCTTCCTCTATCCGTATTCATATTAAAAGTATCGTCTTTCTCGCTTTTTAAATTATCCGTCTTTCTCAAGGTGAATTATATTCATCTTTTATTATCTAATTGTATGTAGGGGGAGACTAGGAAGGTTTAGAAACCGTTTAAAGACGCGAAAAGGTAACGGTGAAGGGTTACTCGATATCATTTACGTGTTTTATGTGATTTCTAGGATAGAAATCGTATGTAGATTATGGTTAGTAAGCTTATGACTTGTATTGTTGTTGATGGATGTTGTTAGTTGTTAATTGATATGAGAATTGATGATTTGTAATGATAAATGAGGTTTTTGTTGTTGATAACATGTTGATTTTTGTTCGTCCTTGAATCCCGTGAAGGACGCAGGCTGCGTTAAGGGACGCAGGCCGCGTCACCCGCTGCCAACAGAATTTTTCCGGCACTGACCCCTTTTCGTAAAATGATCATATCTCCTTCGTTACTTGCTTTTTTTGTGCGTGTGACATCTCGTTGGAACCGTAAGAGGTTAAGCTATCACCTCGACTTAGAATTTCTGCATTCCCATATCTATAACTCTAGTTATGACTGTTTGAAGTGGACCCTTGTTTTTGTTGGTTTCCAAACAACATTGTTTTGGAGAGGTGATCTATGTTTTTATTCATTATGCTTCATAAACTTGTTCTAATGCTTATGTATCATGTATTGACTCATTTTTATCATATTTAAACTTATATGATTCCCTATTCACATGTTTTGTGACGGTTTTTGGTATGCTCCCACTTTGAGTCGGTTTTTAAAAATGATAAGGTTTGAGCACTATTTTGTCTTGTGCTTTGTACTCTCATTCCCTTGGCTACCTTCCCGTTCGTAAGGCTGGAATGTCAGAACGGAGAGGTATCCTACTGCTTAATTGCATGTGTAGTGGGCATACGACGACGTTGTTGGGAGTTGAACGCATTGCGTTGATCGATCCGGCCGTCAAATGTTTTTGTACTTGCGAGGTGGTGTTTATTTGCATGTAGCGTACCGCTTGT
>JAIUZE010074191.1:0-12169 GCA_022085475.1 Heliosperma pusillum | reverse complement strand
GACTCTGCCAAAGTCGAGTTTTCGTTTTTTTTCGCGCGCTTCACGATGAGTCTGAATCGTTAAATACGTTCGGTTAAAACCTTAAACTTATTCTCTTTAAATTCCGAAAAATTCAAACTAATTTATATGAAATTATGTAAATCTTAACTTAAATCTAAATAAAAATAAATCAAAAATATTATTTTTTTAAATAAAATTTCGGTCTTCAAACTTATGAGCCGAGTCGGAAAAAGTCAACGAAAGTCAAAGTCGACTTAAAATTCGAGAAAAGTCAAAAATGACTTAAAAGTCAAGAAAGTTTATGACGACTTAAAAGTCAAGAAAAAGTCAATGACGACTTTAAAAAGTCAAGGAAAAGTCAAAGACGACTTAAAAGTCAAGAAAAGTCAAAGATGACTAAAAACGGTCTTTTCATGGAATCCCTCAAAAATTCCAAATACGAACGCGGAATTTCAAAATAAGACTCGGAACAAAAATTCCTATTTTAAAAACTTAAGTTCTACTGAAAAGTGTTAGTAAATATTTTAACTAGAAAAATCGGCATTTTTCGGGTTGTTACAATCACCCCTCCTTTTTTAAAAAGTTTCGTCCTCGAAACTTAGAAGAAGGAACGTAACATATATGTAGGTCTATTTCAAAACTGTTAAAAATATACTTGTAATATAAATATAGAATCTTATCAATGGAACGGAAGGTTCTCGTCGGCCGTTAAGAACATCGACGTCCCAAGTCAAAGACTTAAAAATATACATTTTCGCATCAATAAATGAGAAAACTAGTTATCGAACGTCTCCAATAACAAGTCTCAACACTCCTTGACGGTAAAATACTTGAAATCATAAAACATTTCTAAAAGCTTTTAATTCAAAAATTCTATAGTAAAAGTAATAACACTACTATCTATACCTAAAACTTCTAACTAAAGCTTCTAATATCCTATCTATACGAGATGACAATTGATAGAAGGAACGAAATATTCGAAAGAATAAATCGAATAGAAAGAAGAAAGAAAGAAGGAAAGAATAAAGAAAAACGAAGGACGAACCCCAATACTATCTTCCCTCTATGAAAATTCTAATGTCGACAGTAACTTGACAATACTAACTGTACAAGTAAACTAGTCCTCAAGGGAGTGCAATATATCCTCAACATTTCAATCATCGAATTCCTACCAAGATATTTCATAAGCATGCCACATCGAGTAGCAACTCCCAATTATTCCAATTCAATAAAAATCATCTAATGTCCATCGAAACTATTATTGGAAATCACCATCAAAATATTTATAATTAAGGAAACAAAACCGCTAACAACCACAAAGTAAAGGACTTACTATGAAATCCTTTAATCCAATTTATTCCAAAAATTCATTACTCCAACTTATTTACAATGAACCCTCTCATCCTCAAAAGTTGAATCTCGAAACCTCAAAGAGATTAGTCACACAAAACTCGATTCACTTAACTTTTGCCAAACATAGGGCAATGCGACCGTAATAAATTTATTTATCCTTTCCCAACTCTTAATACTTCGGTTTTTGCTTATGTCGATATTCCTCAAGTTGTGTCGTCAAATTCTAATTCCACAAAGTATTTATTCCCGTTAGGGTCCAACATTTAACGACAACAAATTCCCAAGTAACATTAAAAATCACTCAACTTCCTAACCACAACCACAACTATTATTACGCTTATTTCAATCCTCAAAAAGATATTGCAACTTCAAGCTTTCATATTTTAAAACCACTAGGAGAATTTCATCCTAAGTTTATCCTCAAATCCTCATAATTATCTAAACACGGAACTAGCTTAATAGGATGGTTAGTTACCATATTCGAAACTTCTTATTTACTCCAAAATAGACATATCATAAGCATGGTCTTCAAACCAATACTAAACTTCTAAGTCCAAAAGACTAAATTACTAATGAGTTAAGAAGTAATAGCCAACTCATTCGACTTTACTCCATCGAATATCATGAACTATTTACTCACAAGTCACGGCAAGCATCCAACAATAAAATCATTAAACATACCTTACCACACCTTCCTCAAGGATACCAACTCTCACCACCATAGGGTGAAATTAGATCTATACCATTTTCCTCAAATCACAAGTTCATTCCAATTAACACTAATATTCCACAAAATTCAAAGTTCTTCCGACTAAGAATAATATACCGCATACCAATGGGGTGACATCCATACCAATGTTACAAGAGGAAGGTAAGAATACCAATGGTATAATGGAGGAACTATTAAGAGAAATTTCAAAAATGTAAATAGGTTGGAAGAGAAAGAAGCCCCTAGCTAGAAAGAAGAGGGCATAATATTATAAGGACGAGAGAATTCGCAGATGAAGAAAGAATTCACTTCAATTAGGCTTTATAAATCTTCAAATCTTCGGTAGAGGATACTCCTTCTAGGTAACACATATTCCACCATAAGGCGTAATATTGCTCCTAGCAATTTGGCTAGCCTCCCAAGCATAGCCTCCTTGAGCAATTGTCTTCTTTATGAGGAGGGACCTGGTTGGCAGTAACAACGATCTCTTCTACACGAGGTCCAACCATCTTCATAAGAGACAAAACAAATTAAGTTACTCCTAACAATTAGCATAAACAAATAGACTACAACATAAATCCTAATCTACCCATCTTACCCTTCTATCTCACGGTTTATTATTTATTAAGGTCAAGTTATTTATGCAAGGGTACACAAACGTGCGTCGGGAGCAAAAATGCTCTGATACCAACTGTGACACCCTCAAATTTGCGGAAAGAAAAAAAATAATTTAAATACATAATGAAGGTGTCTGAAATAAAAAAGGTCATTACAAAACGGAAATAATATTATACAATAAAAGTATCTGAAACGGGAGACATATCTCCCGTATAAATACAGAACTAAAGAGTGTATAATAATATACAATCTAAGAACCGAATATAGGTCCAAGGTAATACTTCGCTCGCTAGCTCGTCAATGTACCCAATGTATGCATTCACCACCTGTTCGACCGCATTAAATATAAACACGGAAGCCACAGTCAGTGGGGAGTAACTCCGAGTCCTCCCAGCCACGAAATGTCGAGTTTAATGAAACATGAATAACATAAAAGCAATGTATATGGAAAATACAAAACTTAAACATATATGATATGCTTTTCATGTTATGAAACAAATAACTAACATATAACCTATCATATGAAAGCTATCATGTGAATCCGATAATAAAATATAACTCGAGGTAGGGAAGCTGGTATGCTGGCTCAGCGGTTACCACGTAACATGGCCCTGATACACTCAAACCCTAATCACACGTAATCATGTGAATCAGTTAACAATCGGTAATCCAAACTCTATCAATCTTAGCCGGCTTGCATCTCACCTTCTAAAACTCATAGAATCATACAAACATGAAAGACCAATACTTCTACAAACAGGCATAAGTTCCTAGTACAGTCAATAGAAGACTTCTGTACCTCGAGGCTATACCACAAGGTAGGAAAACATCCTAGTCCTAGACTGATCAGACCTAGCGACAACAGCTATTCCATTCCCCGTCTCATGACATAACCGTACACAAGAAACTCTGCTAGGCGACCCCCTAAGCAGAGATGGCTAGTACTTAAGCTGGCTCCCTTCCCAAAGCGGAACTCTTAGGATGCCATGCCCCGACTTGGGGATAAGCCCCCCAGGCCCGGGACACCAAAGCTATCAAGCAGTGAACTATATACTCGTTAAAGATAGTACGGGCCTATCAATGTCATGGTCCAAGATACTCATTTAGAATTAGAATGGTCAAGACGCCATATACTCATAATTCTCTATGGGTACTTAGTCAACACGACATATATCATACAATTAAACAGTCAGGGGAAAAACATCCTATCATGTGACTAATTGCATATAAATCATAATCAAATATCATATCGCCTCATATCTACTAAGGCTAATTCCATAATTAAATAAAACCTTACTTGAAGACAAATCCCCGACCCGAGTCCCGCGACGGGTCATCAGTCAAATCGGGGCTGACTAGATCTTAGTTTGACAAAACCCGTTGGATCAAACCGGCTAGAAACAGAGTCTTTATCACATAGACTTAAACATAAAAATCAACATATTCAATACATGTTATTTTATTAACTTCTAACATGTGAATTATTATAACATACCAGAACCCCGTTTGACTTAACTGATATCCAATTAAACTACGATCTCGTCTTATAATTTCTAACATGTGAGAAATAATAATTTTATGAAAAACCTTTTTAATTTAAATATTTTACTTATTAACATTTCCCACTTGCTAAATATTACAAAACACGATAAAAATGACGATAACTCAAAAACCGTCACAAGTCCCAAAGTGGGACCCACGGCTGAGTTGGGCCGGACCCCACATGGGCCTGGATGGGCCCCACGGCCTGTTTTGGCAAAATGGGCTGTTTTGGCCTTTTTAACGGTTTTACTAAAAACCGTTTCTAATTATTTCCCGCATGCTTTAACATAATTAAAACCCGTCAAAACAACAATTAAACAATCAAACACGACACAACCCAAGACCAAAACCCGGACCCACCATGGACCAACCCAGACCGGGTCTGAACCGGCCTGGACCGGTCTGGTTTGGTCCGGTTTGGGCTGTTTTTCCAGCCAATAATTCGGCCCCCACCACAACTCACACCATATTATTTCTAACATGTTTTAATTAATCAACAACCATTTTTAACATCCAATTCATCCATCATTCATATAAAAATCATGATTATAAATAAATCCTCCAAATTTATCAAGAACAACAAACATATTATAAATTCCATACAACTTAAAAATCATCCATCTTATCATACTACTACCAAAAATCATAAGTAACCATAATATGAACCAAAAATAAAAGATGAACCAAAAACCAAAGAAATAAAAGCTAAAGGCTATGTTACTAACTAAGATCATAAATAACCATAACATGAACAAAAACTAAAGGCTATGTGACATCATATCGTCGAGTAACTCGGCATCGTTACCTTAGCTTAGCTAAAATCAAGTAGCACCAAAATAATAAGAACTAAGAAAATAAGAAAACCGTCTTCTAGTCTTCTCCTAAAATATACGAGTCACCAAACTCGTCTTCAAAATCTTCCCCTATAAGAAATGACAAGAAAACATTATTAGAACTTAAAACTTGATTTTCCATAATTAAAGTGTTGAAAACGATTTTGTCGGAATTTAAAATAAAACGTACTTGAAGATGGGGAGCGAAGAGGAGATCCTAGAAATATAAGTTAGGAAGGATTTAATTAAGAAATGAAGGTTTTATGAAGGTTTTGCTCAAGAACGATGAAGAACGGATGAAGAACGCGAAGAACGCTCAAGAACGATTAAAGAAAGTGATATTTTGATCTTAATTTGATTTGTTGAAAAATGAAAAGTTGTTGGTGAGTAGGAAGAGTGGATGAGCCGTGTAGTTATAGGCAAAAGTGGATGTCGGGTTTTGAAATTGTTGTTACGGAATTGATTCGCGTTTAATAATTATATTACGGTAATCGATTAAATATAATTAGCGATTAAGTTAATTGAACTAAATATCAAGATATTATGTTATTATAAGGAAAAGAAAGAAATATCAAGCTTAAGAGAGGAGAGAAAAGAGACGTGAGAAATGAAAAGAAAACGGGTCTGTTTTCAAGCGATTGCGGAATTTAAGTTGACAGACCGATAAAGTTACAAATATCTTAGATATTTTTATTAGTTTAATCATATTAATTAAAAGATCTAATATGAGTGGAAAAATAGGTGACATGGGGCGTGTGAAATGGGTAGGAATCGGGTCTGATTTTGAGCGATTTGCGTAATTTAAACGGACGGATCGATAAAGCTACAAATATCTTAGATATTTGTATTAGTTTAATCGAAACAATAAAAATATCTCAAGTGAGTGGAAAACGATGACATGGGCGTGTGACTCATGCCAAAGTCGAGTTTCGAGGTTGTGACGGGATTTACGATGAGTCGGGAATAGTTAATTGACGTTCGGTTAAAACCGTAAACGTTATTCTTTAAATTCCGAATAAATTCAAAATAATTATATTAAATTATGATAAATCTTAATAAATCTAAATAAAAATAAATCAAAAATATTATTTTTTTAAATAAAATTTCGGTCTTCAAACTTATGAGGCGAGTCGGGAAAAAGTCAACGGAAGTCAAAGTTGACTGAAAAGTCGAGAAAAGTCAAAGATGACTTAAAAGTCAAGAAAAGTTTAGGACGACTTAAAAGTCAAGAAAAAGTCAATGACGACTTTAAAAAGTCAAGGAAAAGTCAAAGACGACTTAAAAGTCAAGAAAAGTCAAAGATGACTACAAACGGTCTTTTCATGGAATCCCTCAAAAATTCCAAATACGAACGCGGAATTTCAAAATAAGACTCAGAACAAAAATTCCTATTTTAAAAACTTAAGTTCTACTGAAAAGTGTTAGTAAATATTTTTACTAGAAAAATCGGGTACTTTTCGGGTTGTTACATCAAAGTTATAGCATCATCAACTATAACTTCAGTTTCCTTTTCCTTGTTTTGAGAAGAGACATTCGTATCATCAACAATTGTCTAAGTTCTCTATTCAAGGTCATTTGCGGATTTATCAAGTTCATCATTGATTCCTTCAATAACTTCTTCATTATTATCTGGCACGTCATCTCTTGAGAGGCGAAAGTCTGGATCATTCATGTCTTCTTCTTAATTCTGTTCAACTTGCTCAGGCACATTATCTTCATCAAATACAACATGAACACTTTCTTCTATGCACAACGTTCTTTTGTTAAAGACTTTAAAAGCTTTACTATGATTAGAATAACCAACAAACATAGCTTCGTCACTTCGTGGATCAAATTTGCTCAAATTAATTTTTCCATTATTATGGACAAAACATTTACTCCCGAAGCAACGAAAGTGAGCTATATTGGGTTTTCTCCCTCTTAAAAGTTCATAGGGAGTCTTTTTGAGAATAGGTCTAATCATAGCTCTATTGTGCACATAGCATGCAGTACTAATGGCTTCGGCCCAAAAGTTTTTAGGAAGGCCACTGCACAAAAGCATAGTGCGAGCCATGTCCTCTAATGTTCGATTCATACGTTCCACAACACCATTTTTTTGCGTGGTGTTCGTGGTGCAGAAAAGTTATGTCCTACACCATTCTCCCTACAATATTCTATAAAAGCTTGATTATCAAATTCGGTGCGATGATCCGTACGAATGGAAACTAACTTTTTATCATACTTGTTTTGGGCTAGCTTCATTAGTACTACAAACTCATTGAAAGTTTCATCTTTAGTAAATAGAAAGATAGGCCATACATACCTTGAGTAGTCGTCGACTAGGACGAATACGTACCTCGATCCACCGCAGCTTCTGACTTTCATAGGTCCACACAAATCCATGTGTACCAACTCAAGTGGACGCTCTTTACTTACTACTCGTTTTGGTTTGAATGAAGATCTAACTTGTTTGCAACGGGCACATGAGTCACACATCTTCTCTTGTTTGAATTTGATTGAGGGTAAACCCTCAACTAAATCCCACAATTTGAGTTTCTTTAAAATTGTTGGACTGATGTGTGCAAACCTCTTGTGCCACAAGCATGAATCATCCACAGTGACTTTCATGCACGTAAAGGAACTTGTAGTGACTTTGTTTAAATCAATCATATACACGTTCCTCTTACGTAAGCCTTCTAAAATAACAGTACTAGTACCTTCAATTATGATGCGACAAACATTTGAATGAAAAACGACTTATTTCCTTTGTCACATAATTGAGAGATACTTAGCAAGTTATGCTAAAGGCCATCTACCAGATATACATTATTAATAGCATGTGAAGAAGATATACCAATCTTACCTACACCAATTATATTGCCCTTCTTGTTGTCTCCAAATGTGACCTTGCCAGTCATGTGTCTCGAGCATCCACTGTCGAGATACCATAGATTATTTTCTTTCACTATTATCTGCAAGAGATCAAATGCAGCTTTTAGGTACCCACGCTAAGTTGGGTCCTTTGTGGTTAGTGACTCTATGTATTTGATCCTTCCTAACCCATACCTGTTTGACAATTCTTTTCTTCTTAGGATAGGGTTTGCTAGGTTTATTATAATGTTTGTTATTGTTGCGACGCACATTAGGTTTAAATGACTGCTTCTGATTCACATAAGGTTTAGATTTTGAAGGTAGAGATGTGTAATCGAAAGCTATGTCATAAAACCACCTGAACTCATTATTTCTAACCTCATCACGTTGAGGTACATGTTCAGACTCATTAACACTAGACACGTCATGTTCTTTAACAAAATTAGTTTGATTTTTGTTGTCATTGACATATTTGACACAATTTTCTTTGACATGACCGTTGTGACCACAATAATTGCAAATAAGATATTCTGAAAGATTTACATACCTCCTTCTTCTGAAATCACGTTCAGAAGGAGTGGATTTGCACTTATCATGGTCTCTACGACTATAACATTCATGAGCTAGACCCATCTTCATGTTATTATTAGATTGTTCGGTAAGGAAGTCTAAGACCTTCTGACTTCCTTCCCACTTATCATGAACTTTTCGTGCATGTAGGAGCAATTCCTTCAAAGACTGAATTTCTTTTTCACACGACGAATGGTTTACATTCGAGTCTTTGGAGAGATTGTTCTTTTTAAAATTTTCACGAAAATCATTGAACCGTTTGTTCAAGATAAGTTTCTCTTCATTATGTTGACTTTTGGCTTGAGAGAATTCAGCCTTTATATCTTTCAATTGTTGAGAAAGAAAGGAGTTTACTTTCTCGTGATCAATGATAACATTTTATTTTACCTTAGCATCAGATTGTAAAAGCTCATTGACTTTCTTCAATTCGAAAGTTATAGCTTCATTAGCTATAACTTTGGCTTGAAGATACTTAATGTTGAGCTTTAACTCTGAGATTATAGCTTCATTAGCTATAACTTTAGACTCAATAGCTTCTTTCTCAACATTTGTCGTGTCTGAAGTTATAGCTGAAGTTGCTTTGGCCTTTAGAAGTTGATTTTCCTCAGCAATGTCAAGAATTTGTTCTTTAAGATCTTTTAATTCAAGACTCTGTTCATGACAGTGATCTAAGGCTTCTTCAAAATACTTAATTAAAGACTTCTTAGATAAATTCTTAACTTGCTTTTTAAGTTCAAGATGACTAACCTCTTCGTCATCTTCTGAATCTGGTTCTGAATCTGAGTTGCCAACAAGACACATCACGGATTCGCTTTCATTGTCACTGTCTGAAATTAGATCAAGACTGACGTTGCTTAGACACAAGTTGGCGACTTCCTCTTCCTCTGACTCGTCGTCCTCTGTGTCGAGATCTCCCCAGCAATAAGCCATCATGACTTGCTTGAATTCCTTCTTGGTTTTGTCTCGTTGATTTTTGTCTTTGATTTTCTTCCATGTGGGGCAATCCTTGATCATGTGATAATTATCCTCACATTTGAAGCAACCACGACTTGAAAGAGACCCTTTTGACTCAATTGGCTTCTTGTAAGATTTGTTAGTGTTATTGTTAAACGTTTTGCCTTGTGGTTTGTTAAAGAATTTTTTCTTAAAGCGTCTAGCAAATAACACTGTTTCATCTTCAAGATCCGAATCTTGTCTTTCACTAGATTCGGCTTGTAAAGCCACTTTCTTGCTATTGCTATCATTTGCCTCATCTTCATCAAGAGTAATCTCGTGAGCCATTAGGGTTCCAAGTAGCTCTTGATAAGATAGGTTAGATAGATCTTTACATTCCTCAATTACCGTCACCTTAGGTCTCCATCGTTTTGATAGACTTCTAAGGATCTTCCAGGCAATTTCCTCGGAGCCAAAAGTTTTTCCAAGATTTTTTAATTCATTAGTGATACTAGAAAAGCGAGTGGACATGCTGTCAAGCGATTCATTGTGTTCCTTAGAGAACAATTCGTATTTTCGCATCAGTAATGCAATACGTTGTTTTTTGACAACAGTTGTCCCCTCATAGGCTAACTCTAGACCATCCCATATTTCCTTGGCAGTAGAACTAGATGAGAAACGATCAAATTCAGTATGGGTCATGCCGTTTTGCAACAGACTGATAGCCTTTGAATTTTTCTCAGCTTTCTTATAATCTGCCCCAACATAGTCATCTTCTTTCTTTTCGACGCGAGTGTCATTAACAGATCCAAGCTTGATCTTATTAGGGTCATTCTTAATGATTAGCCAACACTCCCAATCGTTACCCTTTATGAAATGGGTCATCATTTTTTTCCATAAACTGTAGTTTTTTCCATCGAATACGGGACACTTCAGATGTTTGGAATCCATTAAAATTAAATTAAATGCAGCAGAAAATAAATAAAAATAAAAGGATAAATGGATCAGACTCCTTGCTGTAAGGCAATCAAGAGCACGAGGCTCTGATACCAATTGTAGAGTCTATTGATCAAATACGAAAGAGGGGGGTGAATTGAGTATTAAAAACTAGCCCCACTTTTTCGATTTATATGATATGTAATTAATTATTTGATCTTATGAATTAAAATCAACTAATTAACTAATCAAAGTAAGCGCGAGTAACGAAATAACGAAAAGTAAAGAGAGTAGAGAGAGAGGCACACGATTTTTGAAGTGGTTCAGTTTCACACGTTGAAACCTACGTCCACTATTCTCGATTAATAATTCTTAGTACCTTTCTACGGATTACAAAAATTATCAACCCACTCGTATAATCACCACTATGATTATAACTCAAGGTGAGTATCGCTAAATACTCTATACTATCTTACGCTAATAAGAAAGTACAATATAACTCACACAGATTCCCGTTAAAGAATTGTAAGCTTATACTGATGTACTATTATCCAATAACGTATTTCACTCAAGCGATTGATAATAATTGATGCACAACTCTTTTGAAAAACAAACTCTAAAAATAATAAATATTTTGCTCAAAGGTTTGCTTTAAAACAATTTTGGAAAATCAACACAAGTATTATGTGTGCCGTGTGATAGTGTGTATTTCGTGTATTTTCCAATTGATATGTGAAGGAGTATTTATGGTATTAGAAGTATAAAAAATCTAAAACCCTAGCTTAATATTTAAGAAAGATATTTATCTTTAATATCATAAAATAATATTTGCTTATCTTTTAGAAATATTTTTATCTCAAAATATCATTTGGTTTATCTTATAGAAATATATTTATCTTTATATCCCAAAATATTGTTGTAAAGATATAATAGAATCCTAGATTAGGTAAACAAGGGAAACAACCTAAGGAGGCCGAAATCCCCTAGCTCACGAAACCATAGGAGGCACACAACCCTAGGAGGCACGATCTTAGGTTTCCATGAAACCCTAGATGGCTCAAACCATAGGTGAGCTAATTAGGTTAACAACAAATTGAGATAGAATATATTAGAAACCCTAGGTAGCATGACAACTCATAAGTTGTATTACTAACCAATAGAATCTCATAAATATATTCTCTATTAAAACTTTTGATATATATAAAAATACTCTTTCACTTTTGAAAACATTTAAAATATTTTATTTCCAAAATCATGCATCAACATTTATCATCCAAAGTTATAGGTTAAAGCTATAACTTTGAACATAAAATCTCTCGAATGGAATAGTTACCGAATGACGACCTATACTATCTAATCTTCACAAAGATTTTCAGTATACTGATCATCTCTTCATCTTGATCACAAAGACCCTCCATCGCGAGTCTTGTGTTGTTTGAGGTAGATCTTGCTTGAAGCGATTTTCTTTAAAGTTATGACTGGGTAGCTATAACTTCCATGTAAACTTCCAAAGTTATTCCTGAAGTTGTTATAACTTTGTCTCACAGTCTTTGTCAAAGTTATGCCTGAAGTTCTTATAACTTTGATCTTTCTTCTCATAATTGTTGCTAGCTATAATAAAACTAAAGCACACAATTACACGCATAAGATATATCGAGTAAAGCACATTATCACGTAAACATATGTCATTATCAAAACTATAAAATTGGTCCAACAATTACATATATTCAATATGTATGAGAGTTAATTATTAGAAATTGAGTTATGAACTCAAATTCGATTAAATTTATTTTTCAATTATGCTATAATTGACTAATAAATTTAT
>JAIUZE010074190.1:0-17799 GCA_022085475.1 Heliosperma pusillum | reverse complement strand
CGTCAAGGAGTGTTGAGACTCGTTATTGGAGACGTTCGATAATTAGTTTTCTCATTTATTGATGCGAAAATGTATCTTTTAAAGTCTTTGACTTGGGACGTCGATGTTCTAACAGCTGACGAGAACCTTCCGTTCCATTGATAAGACCCTATATTTTTATTACAAGTATATTTTTAACAGTTTTGAAATAGACCTACATATATGTTACTTTCCTTCTTCTAAGTTTCGAGGACGAAACTTTTTAAAAGGAGGGGTGATTGTAACAACCCGAAAAGTACCCAATTTTTTCTAGTAAAATTTCTTAAGGATACTTTTCAGCAAGGTTAAGTTTTTAAATAGAATTTATTGTTTCGAGTCGTATTTTGAAATTCCGAGTTCGTATTTGGAATTTCTGAGAGATTTCATGAAAATCCCGTTTTTAGTCATCTTTGACTTTTCTTGACTTTTAAGTCGTCTTTGACTTTTCTTGACTTTTTAAAGTCGTCATTGACTTTTCTTGACTTTTAAGTCGTCATAAACTTTTCTTGACTTTTAAGTCATCTTTGACTTTTCTTGACTTTTAAGTCGACATTGACTTTCGTTGACTTTTCCCGACTCGCCTTGTAAGTTTGAAGACCGAAATTTTATTTAAAAAAATAATATTTTTTATTTATTTTTATTAAGATTTATTAAGATTTATCATAATTTAATATAATTATTTTGAATTTATTTGGAATTTAAAGAATAACTTTTACGGTTTTAACCGAACGTCATTTAACTATTCCCGAGTCGTCGCAAATCCCGAAACAAAATCGAAACTCGACTTTGGCATGAGTCACACGCCCATGTCATCGTTTTTCACTCACAATTAGATATTCTAATTGTTTTGATTAAACTAATCAAAATATCTAGATATTTATTAACTTTATCGATCAGTTAACGAAAATTACGCAAAACGCTCGAAAACAGATCCGTTTTCTCACCTTACCACACGGCTCTTTCCTCTCTAATGGACCTTGATATTTTCATTACTTTTGATTACAATATCATAATATCTAGATATTTAATGTAATTAACTTAATATCGAATTATATTTAATCGATTACCGTAAAATAATTATTAAACCTGAGTCAATTACGTAACAACAATTTCAAAACCCGACTCTTTATTTTCCCTATAATTACACGGCACCCACACACCACATTTACTCACTAACAACTTTTCATTTTACAATAAATCAATTTAAGATCAAAATATCACTTTCTTTAATCGTTCTTGAGCGTTCTTCGTGTTCTTCATCCGTTCTTCGTCGTTCTTGAGAAAAATCATCATAAAACCTTCATTTCTTAATTAAATCCGTCATAACTTATATTTCTAGAATCTCCTCTTCGCTCTCCATCTTCTAGTACGGTTGATTTTCAATCCGTCAAAATCGTTGTCAACATTTTAATTTATTGAAAATCAAATGTAAGTTCTAATAATGTTTTTCTTGTCATTTCTTATAGGGGAAGATTTTGAAGACGAGTTTGGAGACTCGTATATTTTGGGGTGAAGATTAGTAGAAGGGTTTCTTATTTTTCTTTACTTCTTATTTTGGTGCTAATTGATTTTACTAGCTAAGGTCACGATTCCGAGTTACTCGACGAATATATGTTACATAGTTTTTGTTTCTTTTATTTTTGGTTCATCTTTTGTTTTTATGCATGTTATTATGATTTATGGATTTTTAGTAGTAACATGATAAGTTGTTGATTTTATTATGTCTATACTGAATTTATAAACAGTTAGTGTTTGATAATTTTTTCGATTCTTCATTGAATCATGATTTTTGTATGGATGATTGTTAAAATGGTTGTTTGATGATTAAAACATGTTAGAAATTTAATTTGGTGTTTGATGTGGTTGAACCGTGGAGGAGGGCTGAAAACCGGACCCAAACCAGGCCGGTTCAGGCCGGTTCAGGCCCGGTCCAGGCCGGTCTGGGTTGGCAAGGGTGGGTCCGGGTTTTGGTTTTTGGGTTGTGTCGATGTTTGATTGTTTGGTTGTTGTTTTGACGGGTTTTAATTATGTTAAAGCATGCGGGAAATATTAGGAAACGGTTTTAGTAAAAGTTGGAAAATCTGCCAAAACAGCCCAAACAGGCCCGTGGGCCCATTCAGGCACATGTTGGGTTCGGCCCAAAAGTCAGCCCGTGGGTCCCACTTTGGGACTTGTGACGGTTTTTGAGTTATCGTCATTTTTATCGTGTTTGGTAATATTTAGCAAGTGGGAAATATTAATAAGTAAAATATTTAATTAAAAAGGTTTTTCATAAAATTATTATTTCTCACATGTTAGAAATTATAATACGAGAGCGTAGTTTAAATTTATATCCTTTAAGTCAAGCGGGTTTTAGTAAAATTTAATAATTCACATGTTAGAAGTTTTAATAATATAACATGTAATGAATATGTTGATTTTATGTCTATGTGATAAAGACTCTGTTTATAGCCGGTTTGATCCAACGGGTTTGGTCAAACTAAGATCTAGTCAGCCCCGATTTGACTGATGACCCGTCGCGGGACTCGGGTCGGGGATTTGTCTTCAAGTAAGGTTGTATTTAATTAATGCATTAGCCTTAGTAGATATGAGGCGATATGTTATTTGATTTTGATTTATATGCAATTAGTCACATGATAGGATGTTTTTCCCGTGACTGTTTAATTGTATGATATATGTCGTGTTGACTAAGTACCCATAGAGAATTATGAGTATATGGCGTCTTGACCATTCTAATTCTAAATGAGTATCTTGGACCATGACATTGATAGGCCATACTATCTTTACCGAGCATACGGAGTTTATCGCTTGATAGCTTTTGTGTCTCGGCTTGGTGGGTTTATATCCAAGTCGGGGCATGGCTGCCTTATCCACTTTGGGAACGGAGCCAGCTTAAGTACTAGCCATCTCTGCTTAGGGGGTCGCCTAGTAGAGTTTCTCATAGACGGTTATGTCATGGGACGGGGAATGGAATAGCTGTTGTCGCTAGGTCTGATCAGTCTAGGACTAGGATGTTTTCCTACCTTGTGGTATAGCCTCGAGTTACAGAAGTCGACTATTGACTGGTTCTAAGAACTTATGCCTGTTTGTAGAAGTATTAGTCTTTCATGTTTGTATGATTCTATGAGTTCTAGAAGGTGAGATGCAAGCCGGCTAGGATTGATAGAGTTTGGATTACCGATTGTTAACTGATTCACATGATTACGTGTTGATTAGGGTTTGAGTGTATCATGGCCATGTTACAGGGTAACCTCTGAGCAGCATACCAGCTTCCCTACCTCGAGTTATATTTTATTATCGTTTCACATGATAGCTTTCATATGTAGGTTATATTGGAGTTAAATTGTTTCATAAACATGAAAAGCATATCATATATGTTAAGTTTTGTATTTCCCATATACATTGCTTTTATGTTATTCATGTTTCATTAAACTCGACATTTCGTGGCTGGGAGAACTCGGAGTTACTCCCCACTGACTGTGGCTTCCGTGTTTATATTTAATGCGGTCGAACAGGTGGTGAATGCATATTTGGGGTACATTGACGAGCTAGCGAGCGAAGTATTTACCTTGGACCTATATTCGGTTCATAGTTTGTATATTATTATACACTCTTTTATTTCCGTATTTATACGGGAGATATGTCTCCCGTCTTGTATATTTATTTTGTATAATATTATTTCCGTTTTGTAATGACCCTTTTTATTTATGACACCTTTTATTGTATTTTTATCTTTTATGTATTTAAATAATTTTTTTTTTTTTTTTTCTTTCCGTAAATTTGAGGGTGTCACACCTACTCTTAGCGCAAGTCCATATCTATACTACTCCATATCTTACGAGTTATTATAACATGCATATAGGCCGATCACCAAACAAATTAAGGAATAATTAGATACAAGCTAGGTAGCACCAAAACAGACACGGACACGTGATACGACATCTCTTAAAATTTAGGACACATGACACATTACTTAAATTTAAAAAAAAATTATATGTTATAGTTATAAATAACGTACGATTTAATTTTTGTATTAGTATTTGATATTAAATGTAAATAACTGACGGTAAAATTTCACTTTGACTATAATTCATTCTCATTTCCACGCAAATTTATATTCTAATCAATCTCTTTGAGTTTTTCGACCTCTCATTCGCCTGTTTATAGGTGTTCGTGTGTCCGACACAATGTCCGACACGGGACGACTGGTTATCAAGAGTGTCCGTGCTACCTAGGGTACAAGTTAATAATCTCAAATTGAAAGATGACATCACAATCCAAATATAAATAAGTTATGTAATTGTTTTAATTAAAACAATTAAGGGGTGTTTATTTCACGCATGAGTGAGTTTATTTGTAATCAGGAATCATACTTGGGAGGTATGAGTTTGGAACTTGATTCCTCATACCATGTGTTTATTTCATTTTAAGTGGTATGAGTTTGAACATCAATCAAGGTTAATTTGATACTCGTGGGAATCAATCTCATACCTACCCCTCTCCCTAGCCATGAGAAACTCAAACCTTATGGATTTGAGGTATGGGTATGAAACCCACAATTTTGTCAAACAAACACTGGTTATGGATTTTAGCTCATTCTAAACCCATTCCTCGTACCTTTATTAGGTGAACCAAATACCCCCTTAATGGTATATGTAATGGTGCATTGATGCTAATTATTTTAGTACACACAACAATGTGAATACTTCTTGTTCTAAAGAAAGAAAAGAGAGTGCTCGACATAGTTTAAGAGAATAACAGTGAGATAAATTTTTTTAAAGAGTGTCAATACTTGAAAGTGATTGTACTCTAAATATTTAAAAGTGATTGTACTCTAAATACTTTGTAATATCTTATTTCTAGTGACTTACGTATTCCGAGAGAGTCGTAGTTTTCCCTTAGTTCAGAAGGTTTGCACGTGATAAATTGTAGTGTCTCTTTACTTATTTTTGCTTACGTTGGTTGTGTGTGTACCTTTCTAATATCGTTGTTGGGTGAGACTTCTTGCATCGAGTTTACAAGACACTTCCCCTAGCAAATATTACGGTTGAATGTACAATAATGAAAGGTTTTAGAGTCGTTTTATATTTATCTTGATTGATTATTTGGCGATTAAATGGATATAAGGTGATAGGTAAATAGGTATATTAGCACTTTCACGAGTAATTGGTTTGAATACTGAGTGGATTAATAGATCTAACTAACGAATTGAATCAAGTTAGTGAAGAAAACATTAGTCTATAAGGTCACGACGTAGAATCATAGATGCATGTATAAAGTTTAGGATTGCATTATAAAATTTCAAAAGGACAAGCTAATATTAATACCACTCAAAATATTCAAAAACGTAATAAGAATACAATGTACAATTATCATACCTTTCTTCGGAATAACTACTAAATTTAACGAAATTGACCCAATTCAAATAACCTGATATATCTAAACTCGGCTCGCACGCAAGTTGAACACCCAAATTTGACACACAATTAGAATTGACCCGATCCGAATGTTTTAACTTTATACATGTCATCATCACTGAATAACTTGATAACACCACCAAAATTAAAAATGGCCCTCGAACTTGAATTAACCTGACCCATCCCGAAATCTTGCAAACCCAAAAAACAACCTGACCAAATCCAACCCTCACCCAACCAATAGCCGGCCCAAATGACCCGTTTATGAGGTCTAGTAAAAAGCATTTTTTTCTAAAGTTAAAAGAAAACATATGATACTTAATGGGTAATGCATAATAATCAATGGGTAGCAATCTACCTAGAAAAGATAATGAACAATATTATTTGTCTTTAAAGTTTCATAATGAAGATAGAATACAATAAATGCATTCATATATAACTGAATACATAGTACGTTAATAAGATATAGAAGAGATCTTTCGTTTTGATCAAATTGATTGTTTTCCAATTCTATCTATATTCTGGCCAATTTTTCGGGTTTTCACTAATTTGTTTATGTATTATACTCAAAAATCAAAATGTTGCTTACAAGTAATTTGATCATTCACATGCATTATTTTGTTCGACTTGTCATCAAACAATAGTAAGGATAAAATATTGGCAAGTCTTAAAACAATACTCACATGTGTTTTGATATTAGGCTGATTCAAAACTACCAATAATCAAAGAAAAGTTTGACAAAGATTTAAGTTAAGTCTTAAAATCGAACACTTAACGTAAGATTCTACATTAGTCTCGCACTTCTATTTGGGGATAATCCAATACATGGTTGATGACTCACATGTGTAAAATTATTATTATTATTATTATTATTATTTTAAACATCTCAACAAAAGTGAAGTGAAAAAGTATAGTCTAATTTGAATTTGAGGGATAATCTATTTGAACAATAAAAAAGTAAAAGTTAGTGGAAAATTGATATGGCAGGACATTAAGACTTAGCACAATTTTACTAATATCTCTTCTATATGGCATTTAGACATGGCTAACGGGTCAACCGAGTCGGGTAAAATTTGGGTGTGAAAAGTTTGGGTCAGGTCGAGTCGGGTCGCGTCTTTTGAGTTTGGGTCATTTAGAGTTAACTATTATCAAGTTATATATGGATAATAACCAGTGTGCAACAATAAACATTTGGATCGGGTTGTATTTAATTCGAGTATGGGTCAAACTCGAGTTTTGAGGCTGGTGTCTGGTCAGGTTATTTGGGTCAAGTTAATTTTTTCCAGGTCTAACCCTATATACAAATAATCAATATAGAATATAATAAATGAATTCATATTTAGCTGAGTACATAGTACATTAATGCGGTATAAAAGAGATATAATCGGTTATGTCTCCCGCCTCAGTTTACCTATTCTATTTTTCGTTGTCTCACTTATTCGTTTACCATTCTATTTTCGAGATGTTATTTACAAGTAATTTGATCATTCACATGCAACGTTTTGATTGACTTGTCATCAAACAATAGTAAATAACTACATATAATCAATATAGAATACAATAAATGCATTCATATTTTACTGAATTCAAAATACATTAATGCGAAATAGAAGAGATATAGTCCGTTATAATTCTCACCATCTTAGCGAAATCGATTGTTTACCTATTCTATCTTTCCGTGCCTCACTTATTTATTTACCTTTCTATTTTTTATTGTTTTTTAGAAGCAATTCATCATCCACATACATTATTTAGATTGACTTTTCATCCAACAATAATAAGTCAATAATGACAAATAATTTTTTCATGTTTTTCTTCTTAATCTTTCTGTCAAATATAGAAGCACATAACCGAAACATGAGGATGCATAATATTATCCGATAAACCTATAGTCCTATTTAGAAACATATCATTCTAATATTTTACCAAATATTGAACACCAACTTTAAGAGTACTATAGCCTATATATATAAGCCCAGGTATAAGACTTAACCTACCAAGCAAAAACTAGCAATTATATACAATAAATCCTCTATTTTCATAGTTCATTCAATCTCTATTATTGCGCTAATGGCTCCATCTTCCTCACTCGACAACTTGAACCCAGACTTATTCATTCTTATCATCATATTTCCGTCTCAGGTAATTTCATTGTTTGTTGAAAAGTAAAATAAAATTGTACATCACTATGGCACCGCCTCACACAAGTATTTATATAAAATCACGAGATAAATTGTCAAAATAACCTCATAAACGTAGTTTTTAGTAACCATTACCCGTATGAGTTATCTTATAATTTGGATATATACTTCGTATCAATTTTGTGTAAAATAATGTTATTGTAATATCAAGTGATAATTAAGTATACGTACATTACTAGCCTCATTAAAATCTCTTTATATATCGCCCCTCACTTGCACAAAAAGATGTTTTTATACATACAAATTTTATTTTGTAATTTTAGCAATTACGATTACTAACAAGTTTCAAGCGAAACTTTAATTTCTTCTTTTATATATTTCATAAATATAATTTATAAAATCTGCATGACGAGATACAAAACGAGGTACTATTGTATTAAATATATAAGTAACAGACACATTGATACATACGATACAATAATTAGTACGAAGAGTCTAACAGACAAAAAAATGTTTAACGGCCTTGTACCCGTTAACATTATAGAAATTGCTACTAATTAAAAAGTGACACATTTTTTTATGCATGAAAGTAATCTTATAATAAACTATTATTGAACGGTTTTATACAAAAATTTATTTTTTCATATATGTATAGTCTAACACTTATATTGGTAATTTGTAAATAATATGCAGACGACAGGTGACGACGTCAATGCTTCAGTGGCAGTGTAAAACGACCATTACGTACGTTTACGCAAGTACCGACGAACTGTGTCATGAACATCGTGTAATTAGTTGGTTATTGTGTACTCGTACTTACCTTAAATAATAATAATAATAATAATAATAATATGAGTCTTATGTTTCTCATCGTCATGTATGTTCATCCGTTTCATTGATGATAATAAAATGTGATGCTCATTTTAATTTATTTATTTAAAGTATTCGAATATTACCGGGTAATACCGAAATTCAATACGTATCACTATTTACATATAGATCCTAGGTTTGAATTCCTCACCCCTTTATTATAATGCGATTAAATAAGGCTTTGTAGGCTAAAGTAATATTTTATATATTAATAAAATAATAGAGTCAATTAAATGTTTATTATGATAACAGTATGTCTTCGGAGAGACGGTCTCTCAGTAAATTTATTGAGAGACCAATTACAATTGGAGGGAAAAATAGTACAAAAAGTAATAGAACTAGTACATAATCTATAAAATGAGGTATTAATAAAGATGGTTACAATATATGATAAAATGTGAAAACAAGTACCAAATAAAATAGACAATTTGAGTCACAAGCAATCATAAAAGGGGTACGAAAAATACATAAAGAGGTACGATAAGCTGATCTCTCAATAATAAATAAGAGACTCTCTCTCTCCAAAGTTTGTGTTGTGCCAATACGGCCTCTTCCTCAGTCGATGACATGGAGCAAAATTTAGTGTTCTTGTTGTCTATTTCCGCCTTAGGTACCTTCTTTGTTTATCGAAAAGGAAATTTGTATATTTCCATTATACACAAAATATTACGTAAAATCACGTAATAAATGATCATAATAACTAATAGAGATACACGAATATATAACGAGTATCTTATTATAGATATGATTAGGAAAATATATATTTTCCTAATCATATCTATAATTAGATATTCCAATATACCCATTAGGGCAGAGCAAAAAATTCCGAACCGCTTTTTTAAAACGAAACCTAACCGAAACCCGAATTTAGGGACCCAAAAATTCGGGTTTTTTCCGGTCCGGGCTCCTGAACCGCATTTTTTGAAGTAAAAAAGGTTCGGTTTCGGATTTGGAAAAGTGAAAACCGGAACCCGTATTTTGAACCGGTTGAAAAAAAACGGTAGACAGGGTACTAACCCCAAGCATATTCTCAAAAATCAATAACCCTAATTTTCTACAAACTCTATGCCTCCTTTTACTCTGTCACTATTAGGTAAGGATGTTTTTGGATTTTATTATCGATGGACAATGGGTAACTTTTTGTATAAAGTTATTTGTTTCAAATTTCACAAAGCAGAATGAATTGAGCGCAATGGTAGAATAATGAAAAAACTGTAATTAGAAGTTTTGCCCAAAATAGGTTTTTTTAAAAGCGGTTCGGTTAACCGGTTTCCGGATCCATGTTGAAATATTCATAAAAACCGGTTAACCGAATTTAAACAGGAGCGGTTCAGGTTTGCGGAATTTCTGGTTTTTGAAACCGGGTGCCCGGACCGGTTTGTAAAACAGGGTCGGGTACCCGCTTTTGCTCAACCCTAATACCCATATATCTATCTAAAGATAACCTAAAATCCTAAATAAATGGCGATGATAACAACGCCGCTACCATTTATGTTAATCCCACTCAATTACAAATTTACAAGCCAATTTTAAGGGTATCTTAATATTCACCCTCTTATAATTTGAGTGGAATTAACAAAAATGTAGTGTATAATGTATAGGGACTATTACTCGTATGATTTATCTCGTCTGGATATATAGAAAAATGTTTTATTTTATAATTTTAATTATAGTAATACCGATTAGTTTAATTTTAAACGACTTTTTTTTTATCCACACTGTCAAACAATATACTATTGTGAGACTATCGAGAGAAGGGTTCAACAAAAATATACTCCGTAACATATTAATTATAACATATTTAATGGATACAAAAAGATCAAAACGAGGTACTAAATACGAAATATAACGACAATAAAATGAAAATAAAGGAGGGTATTATATTTGCCCTTTATTATGTACTCTTAATTAAGCACCAGCAAATTGCATTCATGCATGAAGATTGTGTAATGTGCTGGTTATTGTGTGTTAATTAGCTCAAGTAATTTAAGTATTGTGATTCTCAATTTCTCATCGTCTTGTTTTTGTATCTATAAAAATTGTTACGAATATCATTAAAAAAGGTATGAAAAACATAAAGGAAAACCATTTTTAAGCATTATTATTTATTAATTAAAGGAGTCTTATGTCTTATCATAAATAAATTATAGTATGACGGTCTTACAATTTTAAGGTTGTTTTTGGCAATAACTTTTACTTCCGCCGACTTTGAAGTTATATATATTGCCATAATTTTGTGACTTTTTAAAGAATATTTTAATAATAAATTGTTCATTATAAAAAAACTTGGAAAATTACTCCGTAAAAGTTTAAAAATTAAACTTTCCAATTCACCTTGCGTTGTATAAAAAATTAAACTTTCCAAATTTAAGTGATCAATCAAACCTCCCTAAGTTTTACTTATATAATCCAATCTCTTCTTCCTAACACTCATGCGTACACTCACAAATATTTCCCATATCTCACAACAATTAAAAAAAATCAGCATTAATCAAAGAAAACCCATTAACCAACCACAAAATCATAGTAGAGACGGTTTCTCATCAAGCTATTGTAAAACATCATACTTTTGATTAACCATAATGTCTAGCTCCATACTAGCTCTTCCAATTCAACCACAAAACTCAAATACAAACACCGTAATAATTCCTCATATTCAAATCATTCAAATTCCGACCCAAAACAACAATCAACAACATCAAATTTACGTCGATTTTAGCTTGATAGATCTCACAACATTTTCTACATATAATGATGTTGATTTTGTTGATAATGGTGATCAACCGAGAATAACATATCCCACATTACCCTTAAACCTTCGTAATAATATTAACGATTATGATTCTATGAGAATTTTGACTGCCCTAATTTTCCTTGGTCTTCAAGAAAGGCACCATAATATAATAATTAATTATCTTAAGGCTCAAGTCAATAAACATCAATCATTACACGGTCTATGTTCACTCCGAGCCATGGTTGACATAAACCGTGTCACGTTGCCGGACCCAAACGAGTGGCACTGATGATCATTATTTATATACATATTTTATGCCTCCCTTAGACACATTTAACTCGATTTACCGTCTTTCCTAGCTTATTCTATGCTATTTTAGCTAGAATATCGATTCTGCCGCTTTTGTTATGTTTTAATGCAGATTGGATGCATTTGGAGCTTTTTGAGTAGATATGGAGCATGGCGGAGGTGGATCGTGGAAGGATAAGCACGGGAATCGAGAAGAATCAAGAAGAATCGAGAATGAAAGACAAGAAAGGAAGAAAAATGAAGAAACGAAGCTAAATGAAGGATTACTCGATCGAGCAGAACAACAGTGCTTGACCGAGTCGTGGTCAGGTCTTGCTCGATCGAGCAGAAGGCCCTTGCTCGATCGAGCAAGTCATTATTTCGGCGGTTTTTTGTATTTTCCTTAATTTTAACCTAATTAGTTAGATTTTTGTAATATATAAAGAAAGCTCGTCTTACATACGTTTCATATACTTTCTTATGCTTTTTAATACTTTTAAGCTTTAATTCAGAAACCCTAGTTTAATTTACTTCGCCTCCGGATTTATTTCATCAAAGACGATTGTCTTTAGTTCATCTTGTAATCGGTATTCTTCAATCTTTCTTAGTTATTTATTTAATTGTCTTCTTGTTCTTTAATTATTCTTTGTTATTCCTTTCATTGTTGTTAATCATGTTTACTTTAATTATTATTGTTGTTGTTTATATCGTTATGAGTAGCTAAATTTCTTTCTAGGGTTGAAAGGGGATCTAGGATTGTTAGAAGGGGTAGATTAATTAATTGAATTGCAATTGCATGGTTATCGTTTGATTATCGTTTTAATGCTAGTTGTTTGATTACTGGCCAGGATTAATTAACTAGTCTTGCAAATTAGGATTGACACCGACCGGGTTAAGACTAAGATAGGCTACGATAATTGAATAGAATTCGTTTAATGATAGCGACCGCATGTTAATCGTAGATCTAAAGGGCATAATTGAATCGACCGATCTTGTGACCTTAGATAACTTTATTGCATGATAGTTGATTTCATCCTTACCCCTGAATAATAATCCTAGTGAACCTGAGACCCTAGACTTTTAATCTCATTGTTTTCAACCTTATTAATTTGTTATTGCTTATAGTTAGTTATTACTTATTATTAGTTGTTATTATTGTTATCAGTTATTATTGTTTACTAATTTAGTTGTTGTTATTAATTGCTTTTAGTTTAGAAACCAAACCTCAAACCCAGAAATTGTTACTTAATAGACAAACCTAGTTTAACAGATTTGAATACTACCGCCTCCTTGTGGATTTGATACCTTGCTTACCGCTGACTATTAGTTAGTAGTGAATTAGGTTTTACTTTGATTAAGGTGACGCGACTTTACCCTTATCAAATTTGGCGCCGTTGCCGGGGAGGCAACAATTTTCTGTTTGTTTCTACTTAGTTTGTCTTTTTCGTCTCAGGGAACCTAAGTTCCTTGAGACAATTCTCATCCTTTTCTTTAGTTTTTGTTTATGCCCAGGTGTACTAGGTCCGTTCTCGTGCCCTACGATTCCGAACCAGAGAAGACTCTCCGGTCTAGACGAAACTTTTGGAAGGAAATTCAAGAAGCGGAAGAATTGAGTACGCTTGAAACAGTTTACGCCGAATTCGTCGCAGAAAAACCATCCTTAGAAGAGGATACACCTATTTCTGCACCTACTACAACCATGCCTACTCTAGCCAGCCATTCGGAGCCTACCGTTGCATCTATTCCCAAGGGATTTCAACTCCCTACTACGGGTAATAGTACTTTTGAGTTTCGTCCATCTTATATCTCTTTGGTGGAGCGAAATATGTTTGGAGGAAGCCCTACTGAGGATCCTGCTAAGCATATGGAGAAATTCACTAACTATTGCTGCTCTATTCCTTTAACGGGTGGGGTGACACAAGATCAAATAAAGTTGGTGTTATTTCCCTTTTCATTACGAGACGGGGCAGAAGATTGGTTGAGTGAGTTAGATATGGCTGCACTTGGCATCACCGATTGGAATTCTTTGGCTCTTGCATTCTACAAAAGATATTTTCCGCCACAGAAAACCAATGCCATTCGAAGCCAAATCACTAGTTTCAAACAAGGTCCCCAAGAGAACTTTAATGAAGCCTGGGTTCGCTTCAAAAAGCTTGTCAAGTCTGTTCCACATCATGGTTTTGATACTTGGTTCTTATGCAACCATTTTTATAATGGGTTATATGACGATCAGAGGACATTGCTCGATTCTGCTGCCAATGGGAAATTCCAAAATAACACTACTGATGCCAATGCTTGGAAGCTAATTGATGAGATGGCTACTCACACTGCTGAGTATGGGAATCCTAGGGGTAATGTGAGGAGAGGAGGTACGGATAATGCAGTTGCAGCTCAGTTGGAGGCATTAACTGCCAAAATTGCCGAGTTACAAACTTCAAAGTCCTTGAAAAATAAGCAAACGGTTCATGCCATGGTTCAACAAGAGCCAACCTGTGAAAGATGTGGTACTATGGGGCATACTGCAGTGGAATGTATGAGTACGGTTGAGCAAGTCCTTGCCTTTCAATCTTTTAAACAAGGTACACCTTACTCCAATTTTTACAATGAAAGGACAAAAGAGCATCCCAATCTATCCTACCGAAGTCAGAATGTTCTTAATCCTACTCCACCGCCACATCAGCAACAAAGTTCCTCTTATGTGATTCCTCATAATCGCAATTTCCAAGGTACTTATAACCGTTCCAATCAAGGTGTTCAAAACTTTCAACAACCTCCATCTCCACCACCTCCAAGTAATGATATGGCGGAATTGAAAGTCATGTTGCAGCAGAGCCTTATGATACAACAAAAGCAAGATGCTCAGATCTCACAGTTAATAGCTCATAATAAGATGGTGGACACTCAAATTGCCCAATTGGCAATTCAAAATCCACATAAGCAACCTGGTAATCTTCCTCCTCAAGGGCACCCTCCACATGAACAAGCCAATGCTATCACTTTGAGGAGTGGAACCCATTACAAAGGCCCTGAAATGATAAGGGATGCAACCAATGAAAGCTTGGAAGTTGCTGATCAAAGTTCGAAAAAAGGTGAAAAAGAAGCTGAAATAGAGGTTGCTCGATCGAACAGCACCCCCTTGCTCGATCGAGCAACCCAGGAAATTTGCTCAAATTTGCCTCGGGAAGTTTCTGAATGCTACAGTACACCAAAACTCGATCGATCAAGACCTCTGCTCGATCGAGCAACCCCTGATCAGGATGAAAACACTTCCAATTCATCTTCCAAAGCTAAAGAAGCCTAGCCCATTACCATTGTACTTCCTTTTCCGCACCGCCAACATAAATCCAAGCTTGATAAACAGTTTGGGAGGTTTATGGAAGTGGTCAAGAATCTGCAAGTGAGTGTGCCTTTTACCGAGTTGATTACTCAAGTGCCGGCTTATGCAAAGTTCATGAAAGATATATTGACAAGGAAGCGATCCTTTAATGAAGTGGAGACGGTTGCATTTACTGAGGAATGCAGTGCTGTGTTGCAATCCAGATCACCACCAAAGCTAAAGGATCCAGGGAGTTTTTCTATTCCTTGTAATATAGGTTGCTTGGCAATTGATAAAGCCCTTTGTGATTTAGGGGCTAGGGTTAGTGTTATGCCATTTTATATATGCAAAAAGCTAAATATGGGTCAACTTACTGTTACAACCATGACCCTACAAATGGCCGACCGTTCTATTAAACACCCTTTAGGGATTTTAGAAGACGTACCGGTTAGAGTAGGGAAGTTTTTCATACCAGTTGACTTTGTTGTCTTAGATATGGCTGAGGACACCCAAATTCCTATCCTCTTGGGACGACCATTCCTCCATACTGCGGGGGCGGTTATAGATGTTAAGAATGGGAGACTTACACTAACAGTGGGGGATGACACAATTACTTTCAATTTAGATAATGCCATGAAACACCCCATGTTAGAAGAGACATGTCATAGAGTCGATATTGTTGATATAACTATTGATGACTGTCTTTCTTTATGTTTGAATAGGGATCCTCTGGAGATCGCCTTAATTTCCAGCACTGCTGAAGCTGGAAGCTCACTGAATGAAGAAGTAGTTGAGATGGAAAAACTGCTCATAGGAGAGGATTGCAAGGCACAAAAGGTTTATAGCTTAGGTAACCCCCCTAAGGTTACCGAGGTAAAGAAACCTGAACTTAAACCCCTCCCCTCTCATCTTAAGTATGTTTTCCTTGATTCCCATGAGATGAATCCTGTAATTGTCAGTGCTATCCTATCTGAAAGCCAACTTACTGATTTGTTGGTAGTTTTAAAAAGACACAAAAAGGCTATAGGTTATAGCATTGACGATTTACAAGGTATTAGTCCTGACTTTTGTATGCATCACATCCACTTAGAAGAAGACCATAAACCTTGTAGGCAGGGTCAACGTCGTTTGAACCCCACTATGCAAGAGGTAGTTAGAAAAGAGGTGCAGGAATTGTTAGATGCAGGGATTATTTATGCTATTTCGGATTCCAAGTGGGTTAGTCCTGTTCAGGTAGTCCCTAAGAAGGGAGGGACTACGGTCGTCACTAATGAGAAAAACGAGCTCATATCTACTAGACTAGTGACTGGGTGGAGGATGTGTATTGATTATAGGAAGCTAAATGTAGCCACTAGGAAAGACCACTTCCCTCTTCCCTACATTGGCAAAATGTTAGAGCGTCTAGCGTGTCATAAGTATTTTTGTTATCTAGACGGCTACTCGGGGTTCTTTCAAATCCCCATCCATCCTGACGATCAGGAAAAGACTACCTTCACATGCCCTTATGGTGTCTTTGCTTACCGAAGAATGCCTTTTGGGTTATGTAATGCCCCTGCCACCTTTCAACGTTGTATGATGGCTATATTTTCTGATGATATCGAGTCTATTATGGAGGTCTTTATGGATGACTTCAGTGTTTATGGGACCGATTTTGATAGTTGTTTAGCTAATCTGACTAAGGTCTTGCAACGTTGTGAGAAGAGTAAGCTTGTGTTAAACTGGGAGAAGTGCCACTTCATGGTAACTGAAGGGGTGGTACTTGGTCATTTGGTGTCTGGACGAGGCATCCAAGTGGATAAAGCTAAAGTGGAAGTGGTTGACAAATTACCGTACCCGGTGAATGTTAAAAGTGTTAGAAGTTTCCTTGGTCATGCGGGGTTCTATCGCCGTTTTTTTAAGGATTTTTCAAAGATTGCTCAACCAATGACTAAGCTTCTCCATAAGGATGCCCCGTTTATCTTTACTGATGAGTGTGTTAAGTCTTTTGACAGGATTAAACAAGCTCTAATCTCAGCTCCTATTATCCAGTCTCCTGATTGGACATTGCCGTTTGAGATAATGTGTGATGCCAGTAACTATGCAGTTGGGGCTGTTTTGGGGCAAAGGAAGGATAAGGTGCTACATGCAGTTTACTATGCCAGTAAGACTTTGGATGATGCGCAAGTTAACTATGCTACCACTGAAAAGGAGTTACTTGCGGTTGTCTTTGCTTTGGATAAATTTAGAGCCTATCTTTTGGGTTCTAAGGTGATAGTCTATACTGACCATGCGACACTGAAATACTTGTTGGCTAAGAAGGAAGCCAAACCTAGGCTTATTCGATGGATCTTGTTGTTACAAGAATTTGATTTGGAAATCCGGGATAAGTCAGGTGCTGAGAATGTGGTTGCTGACCATTTGTCTCGTCTGAGGTTTGAAGAGGGAGATTCCATTCCCATTGATGATTCGTTTGCTGATGATCATCTCCTTGCCATTACCATGGAGACTCCATGGTTTGCCGATTATGCTAACTTCTTGGTTGGGGGAATTATGCCTCCAGATCAATCCTATCAGCAAAAGAAGAGGTTTCAACACGATGTCAAGAGGTATTTTTGGGATAATCCTTATCTATTTCGGGAATGTGCCGACGGCATTTATCGACGATGTATTCCAGAGGGTGAGGTTCATGCCATCCTTTCTCATTGTCACTCTTCTTCCTATGGCGGTCATCATGGTCCCTCAAGGACGTTTGCTAAAGTTATGCAATCGGGTTTTTATTGGCCGACTATTCTCAAGGATGCTACTACTTTTGTCCGTTCTTGTGACGCATGTCAACGGACGGGAAATATTTCTCAAAGGCATGAGATGCCTCAAACGGGTATTTTGGAAGTTGAAATATTCGATGTTTGGGGTATTGACTACCAAGGGCCATTTCCATCTTCCCATGGTAACCAATATATCCTAGTAGCAGTTGACTATGTCTCCAAATGGGTGGAAGCCATTGCCACTCCCACTTGTGATGCCAAAGCAGTTATC
>JAIUZE010074188.1:0-30449 GCA_022085475.1 Heliosperma pusillum | reverse complement strand
AAATGAAAATCGATTCATTTTGAGTTTAGATGAACTAGATAATTTGAATGGTGGTCTGATTGCCAAGTGATTGGTCATTTGTGGTTTGAAATTAGTAATTCTCTTTTATTCTTAAGGAATCGTAGTTTGAGATTGAGAAATGTTCGTTGCAAGCCTTGGATAGTGAGTCCTCAGTTGTTATGGATTATAGAGTTAGAATGGCGAACCCATTTATCTTGAGGATTAGTAACCACCATAGTTTGCTAATGTGACTATTTATATTTGAGGCTTCGAGCGTAGTAATGATCGAATTAAGGATGTTATGGCGTATTAAAGAATTATTATAATCGATAATGGATTGTGGATTTTTCGTTGTCGTGAGTTATGGGATGAGGCTAGTTGGATCTTAGATAATTATGTTTTGTTGCGTGGATTGAGTTTTGACTTTCGAGGATGAGAAAGTTCATTGTAAATTTAGGATAATGAGTTGAAAGTAAATTGGATTAGAGGATTTCATGGTAAGTCTTTTTACCTTGTGGTTGTTAGCGATCATGGTTCCCTAGATAAATATTTTGTTGGTGGTTTCTAGTAAGAGTTTTGATGAAACTAAGAAGATTAGAGTGCGTAATAAATCTTTTATGTGGGTTGTTAGTTGTGGAGTCTACCGTGCCGATGGACTTTAGTGGATACTAAATGGATCTGAATAATTAGGTTATTGGCTTGAAATCTCGTGATTATGGAATATTTTTGTAGGATTTCTGGTGATTGAAAATGATGAGTTGCAAATTGGGTAAATTACATTCTCTTGAGGATTTGGTTTATTAGTAGAGTTAGTGATGTCGAATTCTTGTAGATCTTCTTGCCGTCTTTATCTTGATCTTCCTATCCCAAAGAGTTCGATTTGTTTCGTTTCTGCGTGTTTTGTATATATTTTGTTACCCTGAATTGTGTGTGAATTGTGCGAGTCGCTCTATGTACGTGTAATGTCTTGTTATTTGATTTTATCTGTGACAACACTCGCGAATGCGGAAATAAAAAACAAACAAGCATGTGAATTATATAGTGGAAATATGAAGTTTTAAAAACTTTTATACATACAAGGAAAGAATACGAGGAGTGTCAAATATTACAAACTAAAGTACGAATTATACTACATCAAGAGACGAAGTCTCTCCAAAATGTGAACAAGTAAAAGTGTTGAGCAAATAAGCTAAAATCGTCAAGAGGTGTTTTAATCCAGGGACAACGCCCGCTAGCTCACACCCGAACCCAGAATATCATAGCAAAAAGTCATCCAATCTAGCAACCTGTTCATCCATGAAAAACTTGAACGCCACAGTCAGTGGGGAGTAATTCCGGGTTCTCCCAGCCATATCACATCAAACGTACATAGAAGGAAATACCAAAGTAGAAGCATACATATATAGATATACATGTGAGATACGATAAGAATAGATAGGCAATTCAATATATAATGATAAGAGCATAAGAGTTACATGTCCGAATCCATCATGTGATACAAAGACTCGGGGAAGACACTCTTAGGCAACCGAATACGCTCACTAGGGCTTGCATCTCACCGTTAGCGGTATAAGTTTGATAAGATTGAGACTCGACAAACAAACCATGCCAAGCCATGCATCAATCACGAATAAACAATCATGGACTCGACAGACAAACCGTGCCAAGTCATGCAATGATCATGAATACAATCATGTAATCACGCATCCAAGCACAACAATACAATGACGATGCCCAATCATGCAATGACCATGAATAAAATCATGAAATCACGCATTCAAGAACAACGACACAAAGACGACATCTCTCACGGTAAATGAAACGCACTAGCACCGTGTACATGGCAAGTATGATTAAAAGGCATCCACGGGAGTAAAACCTTCCCTGAACGCATACACGATTCAATCCATTTCGTATATGTTAGACCGAATTTCCTCCTGTAGCACGATGATAATAAACGGGCGTAGTCTAAAACCTTGCCAGATTTTCCGGTTCGACATGCGATAACTTTTCGCATCCAAGACTCGGTCAACATAGACGCCGAGTACCCCAAATTCGGTAGATCAATTCACGAAAGAGGCGGAAAAGAGCTCAAGCCTCATAACAAGCGGTACGCTACATGCAAATAACACCACCTCGCAAGTACACAACATTTGACGGCCGGGTCGATCAACGCATAGCGTTCAACTCCCAACAACGTCGTCGTATGCCCACTAACACATGCATTTAAGCAATAGGATACCTCCCCGTTCCGACATTCCAGCCTTACGAACGTGGAGGTAGCCAAGGGAATGAGAGTACAAAGCACAAGACAAAATAGTGCTCAAACCGTATCATTTGTAAAAACCGACTCAAAGTGGGAACATACCAAAAACCGTCACAAAACATGAGAATAGGGAATCATATAAGTTTAAATATGATAAACATGAGTCAATACATGATACATAAGCATTAGAACAAGTTTATGAAGCATAATGAATAAAAACATAGATCACCTCTCCAAAACAACGTTGTTTGGAAACCAACGAAAACAAGGGTCCACTTCAAACGGTCATAACTAGAGTTCTAGACATGCAAATGCAGAAATTCCAAAAGGAGGTGATAGCTTATCCTCTTACGGTTCCAACGGGATGTCAGTGTAACGAAGGAGATATGATCATTTTACGAAAAGGGGTCAGTGTAGGAAAATTTCTGTCGGCAGCGAGTGACGCAGCCTGCGTCACCACGACGCAGCCTGCGTCCTATTCGGATAGGTACGAGTCACACAATCTCTACAACTTCACTAAGGCATAACACAAATATCATCTATCATCACAATTCATCAATTCTCATATCAATTATCAACTAACAACAACCATCATCAACAACACGATTCCTAAGATTACTAATCATATTCTAAATACGATTTCTAACATTGAAAACACATTAAAACACGTAAATGATATCGAGTAACCCTTCACCGTTACCTTTTCCACTAGATAGTAATCTTTGTCGGGGTCTAGAAAGTCTCCCCCTAAACAAAGACGACCAAAGATGAATATAATTCACCTTTGAGAAAGACGGATAAATTGAAAAGCGAGAAAGACGGTAATTTTATTACCAATACGGATAGAGGAAGATAAGAGGGGAAGAATAAGACGAACTTACGTGAATTTGAGCGAGAAATGAATGAGTAGTGACGATTCTAAACTTGGAAGAATATGGAGGCTAGGTTTTGGTGTTTATGGTGAGGAAGAAGAAGATTGAGTTGTGAGGGAGTTAGGGTTATGAGGGAGTATATGTAGGGTGAGTAAGTGGAAAAGTCAAGAAGTCAAAGACGGCTCAAAAGTCAAGAAAAAGTCAAAGACGGCTTAAGACGGGATTTCACTGAAATCTCACGGAAATTCCAAATACGAACTCGGAAATTCTAAATTCGACTCGGAAAATTAAATTTACGATTAAAACTAAAATTCGCTGAAAAGTATCTGTAAAATATTTTTACTAGAAAAATAGGGTACATTTCCGGGTGTTACAATCACCCCACCTTTTAAAAAGTTTCGTCCTCGAAACTTGAGAGTAGAAAACCAAAAGTATCAAAGACAAGAATCGGTTTTAAAAATCAACAAGAAAGCTTTTACAAGGGAAACATTTATGAAACGAAGTTCTTCTCGAAAACGATTTAAAGAGAATTTTCATAAGTGTTAAACTTTATTTACGAATCACAAGAGTGCCCGTCGCGAACGAGAACTCTAATTATCCAAATCAAATTAAAGTCGAAATAGTGAAATCGAAAATCAAACAAACGTTAGTAAGTGCAGGACTAGTTATCAGACGTCTCCAATAACAAGTGCAAACATCCTACCAAACGCAAAATCCAAATATAAAAACAAAAGAAATCCGTTTTCTCCAAAAAGAGGGTACACAAACCATCTTTAGACTTCTTAGAAACGTTAAATTAGAAATATAATATGGAAATTTGAAAGTTTTATCAAAGATAAAATCAAATAACAAGACATTACACGTACATAGAGCGACTCGCACAATTCACACACAATTCAGGGTAACAAAATATATACAAAACACGCAAAAACGGAACAAATCAAACTCTTAGGGAAAGGAAGAATCACGATGAAATCGGTAGGAAGATCTATAAGGGTTCGACATCACTAACTTTATTAAATAAACTAGTCCTCAGGAGAATGTAATTTACCTCAATTACACTTTAACCATCCTAAATCGCCAAACTCCATAAACATTATTTACAACAATCACAATCACAGCAACAAACATAATTATCTAAGATCCAACTATCCTCATCCAAAGTCTCACGACAACGGAAAATCCACAATCCATTATTGGTTATAAGAATTCTTTAATACGCCATAACATCATTAATTCGATCATTACAACGCTCGAAGCCTCAAATATAAAATAGTCACATTAACAAACTACGGTGGTTACTAATCCTCAAGATAAATGGGTTCACCATTCTATCTCCATAATCCATAACAACTGAGCACTCACTATCAAAAGCTTGCAACGAACATTTCTCAATCTCAAACTATGATTCCTTAAGAATAAAAGAGAATTACAAATTCCAAACCACAAATGGCCAATCACTTGGCAAACAGACAACCATTCAATTCATCTAGATCATCTAAAACTCAAAATGAATCAATTTTCATTTATGACAAAACTCCTCAAACTTTGGGTACCGGCTTAATTATCCTAAAGCAAAGTCTGTTTTAGAATCCACCAATTAGAAACATCTAATTCCCAAATAATATCTCAAGCAACCGTTATGATACCCAACAACAACGAACTATCATCATGATCAACTCAATTACAATTAGGATTCATCCTAGAGCTTAAGTCCTATTTCTCATGATCAAATACAACATGAAATTTGCTAAATCCAAATACACATATTCTAACTAAAGAATCCCACAATACATTACAATTATTCTCTGAACCTTACAAATGGAATATCCAATCCACTAAGGAAAAGATGAAGCGGCAACGAGATAGGAAACGATAAGAAATCTCAAGGAGAATGCGAGAATAAAATCAGGCACGAGATTAAAAGAGAGAAACGCTGAAAATAACGAGGCCAAGAAAGAGACAAAGCAGATAGTAGAGTCATGAAGATATCTGAGTAAGAAAGAAGATACGAGCATGCGATTTCTTAAAGATCAATCTTGACAAAAACATTCAAGAATGGAAATGAAAAGGGATGATGGCACAAGTAAAGGTTTAAGGTTTAATCCACAAAATTTCTCCTTTCAGACTTAGGGTGATAGTAAAGCAACTCATTCCAAACAAAGGTCTCTTACAAGGGACCATCGTACCACAATAATCAAAGTAAGGTACACCTAGATTTAATAAATCGATTACAACCCAATTCATCCATCCTTTCATATAACACGGATTCCCAATTGCGGAATTGCAACTCAAGCATAGTAACATTCTCTCAACTCCATAATTTGACACATTCCCAAAGGTTTCAAAAACCGAAGAACCCATAAGGAATTTTTCATACTAATCTCTTTTCAACTCCTACGGCCACAAGGTAGAACACCGAACAAAACGTCATTATCAACATCATATAGCCCACGAGTGCATTATTATCAAAGTACAACATCAAGTCAAACATCATCATTAACATCCCAAGGTATTTCCATCATAGCTCACATCATCGAATCTCGCTCATATATATAATCCTCAAGTAATATGGTTCAACTTACAACGAAACCTTACTACTTCAAACGAGTCTCCGATACCATAAGATAAGCTTATATCTTTAAATCCAAGAACTATAGCCAAAAACTTTTCCACCAAGCCTATACTCACAAACACACAATAGGAAACACAAGACGTCACTTAATCTCAAAAGCATTTTACAACTCAAGGCATCATTCAAACTCCTAAATTCAAAAGATTAAATCGCTAATGGTTAAGAAGTCCTAGCCAACTCATTCAACCTTACACCATCAAATATCATGAACTATCCACACATTAGTCAGGACAAGCATCAAGCATTAAAATCATCAAACTTATCTTACTACCTTTCCTTAGAGATACAACCAATCACCACTATAGGTGAATTTAGATCTACACCATTTTCCTCAAATCAACAAATTTATTCGACAATCACTAATATGTCCACAAAATTCAAAGTTCTTCCGACCAAGTCTAATATACCACAAACAAATGTGTATGGCATCCACAAAAATGTTACAAGAGGAAGGTAAGGATACCAATGGTAAGATGGAGGAACTATCAAGAGTAATTTCCAAGAGGCAAACAAGATGGAAGAGAAAGAAGCACCTAGATAGAAGGAAGAGAGCATAATACCATAAGGATGAGAGAATTCAAAGATGAGGAAGAAATACACTTCAATTAGGCTTGTCAATCTTCAAATCTCCGGTAGAGGATACTTCTTCTAAGTAACACAATGATCCACCTTAAGACGGTAGATACAAACAAACATAACATCACTCAACACAATCAACAAACAAGTTAGAACCTAACAAACATCAAGTACACCAAAGACTACCACCTTAGGTCCTTAAGTCTACCCATCTCTCATTTATTATTTCAAGGTCAAGTAGTTTAAGTTTAGGGTTCACGTGTGTGCGTCGGGAGCGATAAAGCTCTGATACCAACTGTGACAACCCTCGCGAATGCGGAAATATAAAACAAACAAGCATGTGAATTATATAGCGGAAATATGAAGTTTTAAAAACTTTTATACAGGCAAGGAAAGAATACGAGGAGTGTCAAATATTACAAACTAAAGTGCGATTTATACTACAACAAGAGACGAAGTCTCTCCAAAATGTTAACAAGTAAAAGTGTTTAGCAAACAAGCTAAAATCGTCTAGAGGTGTTTTAATCCAGGGACAACGCCCGCTAGCTCACACCCGAACCCAAAATATCAAGCAAAATGCCATCCAATCAAGCAACCTGTTCATCCATGAAAAACATGAACACCACAGTCAGTGGGGAGTAACTCCGGGTTCTCCCAGCCATATCACATCAAACGTACATAGAAGGAAATACCAAAGTAGAAGCATACATATATAGATATACATGTGAGATACGATAAGAATAGATAGGCAATTCAATATATAATGATAAGAGCATATAGAATACAAATCCGAATCCATCATGTGATACAAAGACTCGGGGAAGACACTCTTAGGTAACCGAATACGCTCACTAGGGCTTGCATCTCACCGTTAGCGGTATAAGTTTGATAAGATTGAGACTCGACAAACAAACCATGCCAAACAAAGCATCAATCACGAATAAACAATCATGGACTTGACAAACAAACCGTGCCAAGTCATGCAATGATCATGAATACAATCATGTAATCATCCTTGTGGATTTTCATAGAATTTGCAGTTATTTGGAAAATAAGTTTAAAGGTAAAGGAGGACCACTGATAAGATGGATCGTTGCTTAGTGGGACTTAAAGGCTCTAAGTGGGGTGTACTCACTTGATCCTTCTCAATCCATTCAAATCCTTGGCTTGGATTTCAAGACTCATATATTCCCTGAAAGATTGCTAAGGCAAGCTGGATTGAAACTGAAAATCCCAAGACTAGACAGGGGACACCATTCATTTCATTAAGTTCCTACTACTATTACTAGGGAAAAAATTAGGCTTACCGATGGCGAAAAATGTGGTATGTACCAACTTCTGTTGGTTCCTTGTGGGTATCTCCTTCTTATGAACAATAGCGAAAGGCTTCTACTTCGGAAGAGCGTAAAAAGCATAGGAAGCATGAACCATTCGATTTTAAGAAACGCGAAGTTGCTAGAAAAAACTCCAAGTTTTATTATTGAGGGAGAAGAAGAGGCGGGATTTATTGTCAATCATCCTAAATAGAAACCAAAGAAGCCCTTCTGTAGACAATATGGTGGTGGATAGAAATGGGAATGCAAGACCTAGAGAAACACCGTTGATTATTCATTCTGAGATATCGCAAGAGCGATCACTTCGAGGCCGAGATCGAAATGATTATAAAAAGGACAAGGGAAAGGGAAAGATGGAAGACATCTGTTAAATGTTATTAGTTTTGATATTACTTAGTAAAGTTGTGAAATTTATAGAATTTCAAATACTGTATTAAGGATTTACTAGTGTTGTTTATATTTAATTATTATTACTATTTATGAATAAAAAACAATAATTTTTTGCTAAGAAGTTTTATCTGTCCTTTATATTTATTTCACGTTTGAGTAAAAAATATTCTCCCTTTATTTGTATAAGATGTAGAGAGAGGTGGTTGTATCCTTTTGGAGGATAGCCTACGTATTTAACGTTAAGGTAAAATCAAACCATTACTTTAGTTCTTAAATAACATATGCAAAGAAATAGGTGTCAAAACAAGAGCTTGTGTAGACATAAGGAACTTGGCAAGGTGCCTCTTGCTTACTTCTAAGAATGCAATTTAATTACTGACGATTTGAAGATTTAGGCAATAGAACACATGCAATAAAATGCAAGAGCAAAATTAATGCAATTAAAGAGGACGGTTGGACCGTGTATGTGAGAGGTGCGTGAGATGCACGTGGTTAGAGGTAAAATTTCTTAAGTTGGTGTAAATTAGTCGGGTTTGAAAATTCATTCCCATCTAAATCAGTAGTTTTAACTGCCCCACTCGATAGGATAGTCTAAACTAAGGTCATGTCCAATCAGGTTTAAATTGTCCCCTAGGATCATATCGACTGGTATGAGCGCTCTAACGGACTTGAGAACCAAATCACCTTCTTTGATCTGTCCTGGCTTAACTTTATTGTTATATGCTCTTATGATGCAGCGTTGCTCCGTTTGACCATTACTTAAAGCCCTTAATCTTCTTTTATCCATGAGGATGGGTTCTTCATATATTTTCCTGTTTCATTCTGCTTCTGGAATTTGACTTTCGAGTAGAATTTTCAAAGATGGGATATGTAATTCTACTGGCTGGACTGTAACACCCGGAAATGTACCCTATTTTTCTAGTAGAAATATTTTACGAAATCGTTTCAGCAAATTTAAGTTTTAATTTATAATTTTAAGTTTCGAGTCGAATTTAGAATTTCCGAGTTCGTATTTGGAATTTCCGCGAGATTCCATGAGAATCCCGTCTTAAGGCGAGTTTGACTTTTGGTTGACTTTTTCCTTACTTATACTCATACTCCTTAACCTATTTTCCTACTCAAACACAAAATCATTTCTTCCTTCATAAGAAATCCCAAACCCTTGTTTCCATCCATTTTTCAATCTTTGAATCCTCCTAGCTCTTTCGTTACTTGATAGAATTCGCGTAAGTTCGTCTCATTCTTTCCCCCTTACCTTCGTCTATCCGTATTGATGTTAAAATCATCGTCTTTCCCGCTTTTCAAATTTCCCGTCTTTCTCAAGATGAATTTCATTCATCTTTTATGATCTTTATGTAGGTGGTGACCTCCAAGATCCCGACAAAGACTATTACCTTATTGAAGAGGAGCTTGACGACTAGTAGAGACGCTTAAAGGTAACGGTGAAGGGTTACTCGGTATTATTTACGTGTTTTACATGCTTTATATGCTAGAAATCGTATTAGAATACGATTAGGAAGCCTAGAATTCATAGTATGATTAATGAATGTTGTTATATGATGAATATTGATGATGTATATTGATGGTTGATGATTATTTGAAGTATATATGAGAATTGAAATGAATTGGTTAAGTGAAAGAGGCTCTCGGATGAACTGGTGCTCCCTGCCGGTCGACCGGCCGCCGGTCTGCCAACCGGCTGGGAACACATCGGTAACATCATTGAAATTTTGGGAATTTTTGTATGAGGTGCTCTGTGCCGGTCCACCAGCCGCCGGTCCCCTAACCGGCCTGGACCACTTTTCTCTGTTTTCTATGATTTTTGAATTTTGCCTGTGTTCTGAGCCGGCCCACCGGCCACCGGTCCCCTGCCCGGCCTGGAACACGGCTGTATTGTTTTCCTTTAACTTCCAAAACTCGTAATTTATAATAGTTCGCATGATCCGTTTATCGTATAATTTTACGTAGAGTCTTATAATATTCATGTTTTGGATGTATGATATTTTATTCGCTTGTATCACATGTTTTGTGACGGTTTTTGGTATGTCCCCCTTTGAGTCGGTTTTTACAAATGTTACGGTTTGAGCACTATTTTGTCTTGTGCTTTGTACTCTCATTCCCTTGGCTACCTTGTCGTTCGTAAGGCTGGAATGTCGGAACGGTGAGGTATCCTACTGCTTAATTGCATGTGTAGTGGGCATACGACGACGTTGTTGGGAGTTGAACGCAATGCGTTGATCGACCCGGCCGTCAAATGTTGTGTACTTGCGAGATGGTGTTATTTGCATGTAGCGTACCGCTTGTTATGAGGCTTGAGTTCTTTTCCGCCTCTTTCGTGAATTGATCTGCCGAATTTGGGGTACTCGGCGTCTAGTGTAAGACCGAGTCTTGGATATGAAACGTTTATCGCATGTCGAACCGGAAAATGTGATTTCAGGATTCTGGCCAGATTTAGACTAGGACCGGGTATTTATATCGTCGTTCTACCAGGAGGAAATTAGTCTACATATACGAAATGTTGATCGTGTATGAGTTCAGGGAAATGTTTATCCCGTGGATGCCTGTTAATCATTACTTGCCAGACACGATGCTAGTGCGTTTCATTTACCGTGAGAGATGTCGTCTTGGTGTCGTCTTTGAATGCGTGATTTCATGATATTGTTCATGGTCATTGCATGATTGGGCATCGTCAATGTCTTGGTTCGTGAATGGATGTTAATATGTTGGATTTACTACTGTGATCATCGCCATGACTTGACTTGGTTTGTCTGTGAGCGCAAGTCTTACAATCTTAATCAACCGCTAACGGTGAAATGCAAGCCCTAGTGAGCGTATTCGTTTGCTAATGAAGTGTAAACTACTAAGGTTCACAAGTTTTAAGTGATTTGATTAGCTTGACTCAAACTGAAAACAATATCAAGTAACAAGGGGATGTTGTTTTAGAGATTGTGAGTTGTTTAACTGAAAGATTCAAAGGATATGACTTGGATACAATCCTCTACAGCAAAGCACAAGAGAAAAAGGATTCAAGACTGGTTTTAGAGACAGTTTCAAGTGTTACAGCAAAGCACAAACACCTTAGACTAACCTCAACAGTAAGTTAAACAACAGCAAAGCACAGGTATAACTTGACTCACAATACAAGGCACTGATCAAACACCTTGGAGGTGTATCAGGCTTGTTTCAAACTACAGCTCTTAGCACAAGTTTGATAACATTGAGTGATTTCTCAAAGTTTAATTCATTCATTCATAAAGTCTGCTTACAACAACATACAAGACCTCCTTATATAGAGGGGCTGATATCTTGTGAGCCATTGGATGTATGGATAATCCAAGGGCCAGCTTAGGATCTAAACTACTTCTACTGACATTAATTAAGAGCCTCACAATAGGACGAGCTCAACAACTATAAAGAACAGACACAAAACACAAAAGAAAACAGACTGAACAAAAGCAAATAAAGCAGTTTTTGGAGTTTTCCTGAAATGGAAATCTGTTGTTCTTGTTGTCTTAAGCTTTGCTCTGGGTGTTTTGTTGCTCCTTGGAACTCTCCACTCTTATGAGGACGTAGATAAACCTGCCTTAGATGAAGACAAGTTGACTTAAGCAAAAGAAAACATCATCTGAGCATGTACTACCTCTGCTATGCTGTTTACTGGACTCTAGCTTTGGGGTGTCTGTTTCATGGGTTTTTACTAGACTTGAAAATGGTTTGTCCTGGGCAAACTTGTAGCTTAGAGGGTTGTCTTGATGGTAGGCCATAGTGGGGGTGGTTGGGATGCCCTGGTGTACCTCCTAGAGTCTGGGTTTGTTAACTGGTCTGTCTGGGCCTGAATGGCTCTGTTTCTGTTTTGTGTGGGTAATGTGGGTTGTGTTGGGGATGGGCATGGGTTGTTGAACCCTGAACTGTCTTCTTCATTGGGGTGGCTTGGCTTGGGTTGCTCTTGACTTGTCATAGCTTGTTGTTTAGACCTTGTAATTCGAGCTTCAATCTGAGGGGTCAAGCTTGTCTTGTATGTGGCTTGATCATCAAGGCCCCTTGGGTGAGCTCCTGCTGCAGCCTCCCCAGGTTGAAAAGGGCTTGACCTCAAGCCTGTGTCTTCTTCTCCCTCAGAGTCTTCAAAGAAAGGACTAAGATCTCCACCATTGAATGTCCCATGGACTGCATACTCTCCTGGTAGATCAATTTTGTAGGCATTGGGACCTATCTTCTCTATGACTTGAAAAGGACCATCTGCTCTTGGCTCTAGCTTTTTCTTTCTCTTGGAAGGGAACCTTTCTTTCCTTAGGTTGATCCATACTAGATCTCCTGGTGCAAAGTCTTTCTTGGTCTTAGGAACCTTGGCATTCTTCTTGTACAGATCATTAGCCTTCTCATTTTGTTTCCTGACTGATTCATGGAGTTTTAACATTTGTTCCACCCTCTTCTTGGCATCATAGTGGACTTCTGACCTGCACACATTAGACAAACTCAAAGGCATTAAGGGGTTAGTACCATAGACCACTTCAAAGGGGGAGTGGCATGTGGCGGCTGATGGAGCTCTATTGAAAGAGAACTCTGCTTGAGCCAACTTCAAGTCCCAATCCTTGAGAGATTTGCTGACTATACACCTCAAGATTCTTCCCAAGGTCTTGTTCGTCACCTCAGTTTGGCCATCAGTTTGAGGGTGATGGGAGGTACTAAACAATAACCTAGTGTTAAGCAGTTTCCACAATGTCCTCCAGAAATGGCTCATAAACTTTGTGTCTCTGTCAGACACAATGGTCCTTGGCACTCCATGTAACCTCACCACCTCATCAAGGTATAGCTCTGCTACACTCACAGCATCCTCAGTCTTCTTGCATGCAATGAAATGTGCCATCTTACTGAACCTATCCACAACCACCATGATAGAATCCTTCCCTCTTGCTGTCCTAGGCACTGCCATTATGAAATCCATACTAACATCCTCCCAAGGCCTACATGGGACTGGTAGGGGAGTGTAAGGTCCTGCTTGGAAAGAACTCTTGGCCTTTTGACAAACTCCACACCTTCTGAGCACTATTTGAACTTCTCCCATCATCTTAGGCCAATGGAATTGTTCTTGTAGTATGTCCACAGTTTTCTGAACCCCAAAGTGTCCTCCAAGGCCACTTCCATGTACCTCCTTAATCAATAGATTCCTATAAGATCCTCTGGGAACACACAGCTTGTTTCCTTTAAATAAGAATCCATTTTGCAAAGTGTAGGGTGAATCAATGGTTCTTGTTCCCTCTTTCTGTGCCAACCAATCCTCTGCACAGTCTGGATCTTCTTGATACATATCCTTCATGAACTCAAAACCAAGAACCCTTTGCTCCATAGTTGATAGCAGAGTGTATCTCCTAGACAATGCATCAGCCACCCCATTTTGTTTGCCCTCCTTGTACTTGCTAGAAAAGGTGAATGACTGAAGGAACTCCACCCACTTAGCATGTCTGTGACTGAGCTTATGCTGGCCTCCTATGTACTTCAATGCCTCATGATCAGAGTGTAAGACAAAAGGTTTGGGCTTCAGGTAATGACTCCAATGCCTCAGAGCTCTGACAAGAGCATAGAACTCTTTATCATATGTAGAATAGTTTAGCTTTGCACCACTTAGCTTTTCACTAAAGTAGGCTACAGGTTTCTTCTCTTGGATGAGGACAGCTCCAATTCCCACTCCACTTGCATCACATTCAACCTCAAATAGGCAATCAAAGTTTGGCAATCTTAGGATAGGTGCACTGCACAAGAGCTTCTTCATGTGTTTGAAAGCCTGTAAGACATTCTCAGTCCAAGTGAACTCTCCCTTCTTCATGCACTCAGTGAGAGGTGCTGCAATGGTGCTAAAGTCCTTAATGAATCTTCTGTAGAAGGATGCTAAGCCATGGAATCCCCTTACTTCTGTAATACTCCTAGGGATAGGCCAAGACTGGACTGCCATGATCTTGTCTTGATCAACTGAAATGCCTCTACCAGAGACCACATATCCTAGGAACTTGACTTCCTCAGTCATGAAGGTGCACTTCTCAAGCTTCCCAAAGAGCTTGCTCTCCTTAAGTATTTCAAACACAGTCTCAAGATGCCTCAAATGATCATCCTTGCTCTTGCTGTAGATGAGGATATCATCAAAGTATACCACCACAAATCTCCCTAGGCAAGGCCTAAGCACTTCTGTCATCAATCTCATGACGGTACTTGGGGCATTTGACAGGCCAAAGGGCATGACAAGCCACTCATAAAGGCCATGCTTTGTTTTGAAGGTTGTCTTCCACTCATCTCCTTCTCTGATCCTCAATTGATGGTAACCTTGCCTCAAGTCAATCTTAGAAAAGAACCTTGAGCCACTTAGCTCATCCAACATGTCATCAAGCCTAGGTATAGGGAACCTATACTTGACTGTGATGGTGTTGATAGCCCTGCTATCTATGCACATCCTCCAAGTCCCATCCTTCTTAGGAACCAACAATGCAGGCACAGCACAAGGACTTAATGACTCCCTTACAAACCCTTTACTCATCAACTCTCCAACTTGCTTTTGTAGCTCTTGTGTAGCCTTAGGATCACATCTGTAGGCTGGTCTATTAGGTAGTACAGACCCTGGCACAAGGTCTTTTTGGTGTTCAATCCCTCTCAAAGGGGGTAAGCCATCAGGAAGTTCCTCTGGAAACACTCCCTTGAACTGATCAATGAGGGGCTTAACATCTGCAGGGATCACCTTAGATTCTTCTTCCTGAACTTCCTTTGATAGCAGCATTACTATAGGTTGCTCCTCACTACACTCCTTGACCATTGCTGACTCAGATAAAAATACAACTCCACTAAAATCCTCAGCCATACTTGGACTTCCATAGCTCTTCTGGTGTGGTGGCAAGGGGGCTAATGTCACCTTCCTGCTCCCATGCTTGAAAGAATAGGTATTGCTTCCTCCTTGGTGTATGGAGCTTTTATCAAACTCCCATGGCCTTCCTAATAGCAAGTGACAGGCATCCATTGGAACCACATCACACAATACTTCATCCTTGTACACACTGCCAATGGAGAAAGGGACCATGCATTGCTTATCCACCTTAACCTCTGCTCCCTTACTCAGCCATCTCCACTTATAGGGGTGAGGGTGATCTTGAGTGCTCAACTTCAGCTTATCAACCATAGTAACAGAAGCCACATTGGTACAACTACCTCCATCTATAATAAGGTTACAAACCCTCTCTTGTATGGTACATCTGCTTCTGAAAATGAGGGACCTTTGATCCTCCTCCAAAGGTATCTGTTGTGAATTCATTACTCTCCATAGGACTAAGCTGTGGCCTGTGTCAGGGAGTGCCACTATTGCCTCCTGACTAGACTCTTCTTCCTCACTCACCACTTCTTCAACCTCAGGATCATCCCTTTCATACTCAACTAGACCCTCTTTCTCCCAAGCCTCAACTTCCATTATGGTTAAGGTCTTCTTAGAAGGGCAATCCTTCCTGAAATGTCCATAGCCTTGACATTGGAAGCACCTAATTCTGTTCTCAGTCAATGAAGTGCTTGGCTTTTGACCCATGATGCCCTTACCCTTGTCTAAGATAGGTGGGGGTGCTGTCTTGGGGGGATCCATGGTTCTAAACCCACTATAAGGTCTGGTTTGAAAAGGCCTAACAGGTTTTGGTGTAGCAGGCTTAGTCTTCCCTATCTTCTCAATTCTCAGAGATAGGTTGACAACATCATCAAATGACCACAGAGGCTGCATCCTAACCTTGTTAGCAATGTTCTTATCTAGACCCTCTAAGTACCTAGCAATCCTTTGCTCAGGTTTCTCATTTATATCACATTGTAAGGTGAGTTGTTCAAACTCCCTCAGATAGGATTCAACAGGTTTGTCTCCTTGTTTCAACTTGGACAACTTGATAAACAGATCCTGGGTGTAATCCTTAGCAACAAATTTGTCTAACAGTTTCTTTTTCAGTTTAGTCCAAGACTTGATGGGTTCCTTACCCTCCCTAGCCCTTAACCCCTTCATAGTCTCATACCAAAGGGAAGCATACCCTTTCAGTTTAAGGATGGCTACTTTAAAAGACTTGGAATCATTGTATCCCTTGTACTCAAAGATCCTTTCTACTTCTCTAAGCCATTCTAACAAGTCATCAGGATTAAGACTACCAGAAAACTCAGGGATATCTACCTTAAGATGCTTGTCTGTGTTCCTGTGGATGGAAGCGCTGCTTCTTGTTGAGTCATCTGAGTCTGGGTACTCCTCATCATCAGGTGGCCTTCCTCTGCCTCCTCCTTGGCCTCTTCCACGTCCTCTACCTCTCCCTCCAGCAAGCAAATGGTTGCCTATAACTTGGTCCAAGGTCCTGGTTAGGGTGGTTACAATCCCAGCCAGATCCTCCATCCTTGCTTCTACTCCTGCTAGTCTCTCTTCACTCATTGGGCTATTTTTGTGTTTTTAAATGTAGTTAGGGAAAATGAACTCACTAAGACTCTCAACCAAAGCTCTGATAACCAATTTGGAGTGTAAACTACTAAGGTTCACAAGTTGTAAGTGACTTGATTAGCTTGACTCAAACTGAATACAATATCAAGTAACAAGGGGTGTTGTTTTAGGGATTGTGAGTTATTTTAGCTGAAAGATACAAGGGCTATGACTTGGAGACAATCCTCTACAGCAAGGCACAAGAGAAAAGGACTCAAAGACTAGTTTAGAGACAGTTTTCAAGTGTTACAGCAAAGCACAAACACCCTAGACTAACCTCAACAGCAAGTAAGTTAAACCACAGCAAAGCACAGGTATAACTTAGCTCACAATACAAGGCACTGATCAAACACCTTGGAGGTGTATCAGGCTTGCTTCAAACTACAGCTCTTAGCACAAGTTTGATAACATTGAGTGATTTCTCAAAGTTTTAATTCATTCATTCATAAAAGTCTGCTTACAACAACATACAAGACCTCCTTATATAGAGGGACTGATATCTTGTGAACCACTGGATGTATGTATCATCCAAGGGCCAGCTTAGGATCTAAACTACTTCTACTGACATTAATTAAGGGCCTCACAAGAGGACGAGCTTAACAACTATAAAGAACAGACACAAAACACAAAAGAAAACAGACTGAGCAAAAGCAAATAAAGTAGGTTTTGGAGTTTTCCTGAAATGGAAATCTGTTGATCTTGTTGTCTCGTGCTTTGCTCTGGGTGTTTTGTTGCTCCTTGGAACTCTCCACTCTTATGCGGACATAGATAAACCTGCCTTAGATGAAGACAAGTTGACTTAAGCAAAAGAAAACATCATCTGAGCATGTACTACCTCTGCTATGCTGTTTACTGGACTCTATCTTTGGGGTGTCTGTTTCATGGGTTTTTGCTAGACTTCAAAATGGTTTGTCCTGGGCAAACTTGTAGCTTAGAGGGTTGTCTTGATGGTAGGCCATAGTGGGGGTGGTTGGGATGCCCTGGTGTACCTCCTAGATGCAGGGTTTGTTAAATGGTCTGTCTGGGCCTGAATGGCTCTGTTTCTGTTTTGTGTGGGTAATGTGGGTTGTGTTGGGGGTGGGCATGGGTTGTTGAACCCTGAACTGTCTTCTTCATTGGGGTGACTTGGCTTGGGTTGCTCTTGACTTGTCATAGCTTGTTGTTTAGACCTTGTAATTCGAGCTTCGATCTGAGGGGTCAAGCTTGTCTTGTATGTGGCTTGATCATCAAGGCCCCTTGGGTGACTCCTGCTAGCCTAAGGGTGTCTTTCCCGAGTCTTTGAATAACATGATGGTTTCGGAATTGATTTCCACATGATCTTTTCATTATATATTGTATTGCCTATCTTTTCTTATCGTAACTCACATGTATATCTATATATGCATGCTCTACTTTCGTATTTCCTTATATGTACGTTAAAGGTGATATGGCTGGGAGAACCCGGAGTTACTCCCCACTGATTGTGGCGTTCATGTTTTTCATGAATGAACAGGTTGCTTGCATGGATAGCTTTTTGCTTATGCTATTTTGGGTTCGGGTGTGAGCTAGCGGCGTTGTCCCTGGATGAAACACCTCTAGACGTATTAGCTGAGTTTTTCTAAACACTGTCTTTGCTAACATTTTAAGATCCCCGTCTCTTTGTTGTATTTCGCATATATTTTGTATTATTTGACACTCCTCGTTTATATTTAACTTGCATGTATACAATTTTGTTTTTTAAAAACTACCTATTTTCCCAATATAAATTGCATGTTTGTTATGTTTTATTTCCGCTATCGCGAGGGTTGTCACAGTTGGTATCAGAGCTTTATCGCTCCCGACGCACACACGTGAACCCTAACTTAAACTACTTGACCTTGAAATAATAAATGAGAGATTTGGTAGAAGTTAAGGACTTTACTTGGTAGTCTATTTGTTTATGCTAATTGATAGGAGTAACTTAATTTGTTTTTGTTCTTATGAAGATGGTTAGACCGCGTTTAGCTGAGAATGTTATGATGGAGGCTCTTGCTCAAGTGCTGAAGAATCAGCAAGATGCCGCCCTAGCTAATGCCAACCAAGTTCCCCCTAGAAGGGAGGACAACCATCAAGGTGGCTATGCATGGGTGGCGGGACAAATTGCAAGGAGTAAGATTGTACCATATGGTGGAGAGCTGGATCCGACGGAGTTATCCGATTGGTTCCGTGAGATGGAGAAACAATTCGATCTATACCAAGTCCGAGAAGAGGACAAGGTTAGGATCGCAAAGCACTTTCTGGTGAGGGAAGCCGACAACTGGTGGGCTATCACAAGTGCCACTGCCGTTCTTGAAGAGGACTTTAACTGGGCTTGCTTTAAAGCTCTTGTGGAGGGTAGATTTTATCCTAAAGAGCTTAAACAACAAAGGCTCAAGGAGTTCATTGATTTTAAGCAAGGCAACCTTTCAGCTCAAGAATTTACTACGGAGTTTAATAAGCTTGCGCATTTTGCGCCGAGGCTTATCCATGATGATGAAGATCGTGCGTTCTATTATCGTAACAAGTTGAATGTCGTTCTTCAAAGTAAAGTGAGAAGGGGTACCGCATCCTTTGGAGATCTTTATGACGATGCTTTGTGGGCCGAGAATTCAATGAAGGCTATTCGAGATGAAGCTTTAATGAATAATCCCTCTCCTTCTTATGCTCCTAGGCCGAATGCTTTTGGGAAGAGACCGTTTATTCCGTCTCCTTCTAATTCTTATGCTAGTAAGAGGAGATGCAATCCTCCTTCCAATGCCTATTCAAGGAACCCTGCTCCTTTCATTCCTAGGGCTACTTCAAATGTGGCTCATAAGCCTTATGCTCCTCAAGCTCAAAATCAGGGTCGTTTTTGCAACCGGTGTAGACTTCCTCTACACCCCGGTAAAGCATGTTTCAAACGACCTTACATATGCTACTTTTGTCAAAAGGGTGGTCATCGTTACGAGGATTGCCCCGACCGAAAGTTGCCTCCTCCTCCTAAGCCTAAGGGTTCAATCTTTGTCATGAGCCGTGCCGAGGCCGATGCTCATCCCGAGATCATTACGGGTATGTTCTCAATTTTAGAGCAACCGTGTCTTATTTTATTTGATACCGGTGCTTCAATGTCTTTTGTGTCGTCAACCTATACTAGTAAATTATCTATCAAGCCTACATCTAGTGAGGATACTCCCATATCCTTGCCATCCGGAGATATTATCTCTTGTTCAACCCTTTATCCAAATGTACCTATTTCTATTTCGGGTTCTATCTTTCCCGCAAATCTCCTAAAGTTTCCTCTAGGAGAGTTTGATATTATTTTAGGTATAGATTGGTTAGCTATGTATCATGCTAGGTTCGAGTGTCGTGATCAAAAGATTTTCTTAAAGAGTCCTTTAGGTGTTAGAATAACCTATAAGGGATCTCATCCCCGTAAAGGTGTGTCTTTAATTTCCGCTATGAAGTTGGTAAGTATGGTTAGAAAAGGTCGCCAAGCATTCTTGTGTGTTATGACTTCTTCAAATACCTCTTTGCCAAGTATCGAAAATGTGCCTATTGTTCGAGAATTCGTTGATGTATTCCCCGAAGATTTGCCAGGGATTCCTCCCGAGCGTGATGTTGAATTCTCTATTGATCTTGTTCCTGGTTCGGGTCCCATAGCCAAAGCTCCTTATCGTATGGCTCCGTCTGAATTGAAAGAGTTAAGAAAGCAGCTAGATGATATGATTGAAAAGGGTTTTATTAGACCAAGTGCCTCGCCTTGGGGTGCTCCAGTTCTTTTTGTGAAGAAGAAAGATGGTTCGATGAGGCTTTGTATTGATTATCGTGAATTGAATCGGATTACAATCAAGAATAGGTATCCTTTACCAAGAATTGAAGATTTATTTGATCAATTGAAGGGTGCTTCTACTTTTTTAAAGATTGATTTGAGATCCGGTTATCATCAAATCCCGGTTAGAGATGTTGATATTCCAAAGACCGCTTTTAGTACGAGGTATGGTCATTATGAGTTCAAAGTAATGCCATTTGGATTGACGAATGCTCCTGCTATTTTTATGGATCAAATGAACCGCACATTTAGTGAATATCTTGACAAGTGTGTGGTGGTATTCATTGATGATATTCTTATTTTCTCCAAGTCCAAAGATGAGCATGCTATTCATTTGAGGATTATTTTGGGTGTTCTACGTCGACAAAAGTGGTATGCTAAGTTCTCTAAATGTGAATTTTGGTTACCTAAAGTGTCTTTTCTTGGGCATGTGATTTCTAAAGAGGGTGTAATGGTGGATCCTTCCAAAATTGAGGCCGTTGTTGATTGGAAGAGTCCGACTGACATTAGAGAGATTCGGAGTTTTCTTGGTTTAGCTGGTTATTATCGAAGATTTGTCAAAGATTTCTCTAAGCTTGCTAGACCTATGACTCAGTTATTGAAGAAGGAAACCAAATTCCTTTGGAATGAAGCTTGTGAAGCAGCGTTTCAAGAGTTAAAGAAGAGGTTAACTACCGCTCCGGTGTTGACTTTACCTGAAGATGGAGTAGACTTTGATGTCTATTGTGATGCTTCTAAAATGGGATTGGGTTGTGTTCTTATGCAAAATAGGAAGGTGGTGGCTTATGCTTCAAGGCAGTTGAGAGTTCATGAAGTGAACTATCATACTCATGATTTAGAATTGACCGCTGTTGTTCATGCTTTTGGGAAAGTTGGTGACTTATTTAATTGGAGTTCATTGTCGTATTTTCACCGATCACAAAAGTTTAAGGTACATATTTACTCAAAAAGAGTTGAATATGAGGCAAAGAAGATGGTTGGAATTGGTGAACGATTATGATTTTGAGTTATTGTATCATGAAGGAAAGGCGAATGTTGTTGCAGATGCTCTTAGTAGGAAATCTTCTCATGCTTTGAATGCTTTGCATGTATTACCTGTTGATCTTTGTGCTGAGTTTCGAAGATTGAGTTTGGGGTTTGTAGAGCGTGGATTTGTTCATGTTGGTGCTATGATTGCCGAGCCCGTGTTTCTCCGTGAAATCCGTGAAAGCCAAGTTGATGATCTTACCTACAAGTCTATCCAAGCCAGAATTCTTGAAGGTAAAGGTAAAGATTTCAAGTTTGATAGTGAAGGTGTTCTTCGTTTCCATGGTCGTTTATTTGTGCCTAATGCTCTTAATTTGAGGAAGCGAGTTCTTGATGAAGCTCATCTTTCCCCTTATCCTATTCACCCCGGTGGTGATAAGATGTACAAAGATTTGAAGCTGCAGTTTTGGTGGCCGAACTTGAAGGGTGATGTTGTGTCATATGTTGGAAGATGTTTGACTTGCCAACAAGTGAAGATTGAACACAAGAGACCCGGTGGATTGCTACAACCGTTGGATAGTCCGCTATGGAAGTGGGAATCTATTTCTATGGATTTTGTTTATGGCTTTGCCGAAGACCGTTGTGGTAAAGCAGCAGTTTGGGTTTGGGTTTTGACGCTTGCCATGTGTGCTAGATTTATTCCGATCAATAGAAACTTGGAATTTGGATCGTTTAGCAAAAGCCTATGTGGATGAAATTGTTAGATACCATGGTGTTCCTTTGGAGATTATATCCGACCGAGATCCGAGATTCTGTTCGAGATTTGGGAAAGCTTTGCAAGAAGCCATGGGTAGTAAGTTGTTGATGAGTACTGCTTTTCATGCTGCTACGGATGGTCAGACTGAGAGGACTATTCAGACTTTAGAAGACTTGCTTAGGGCTTGTGCGCTTGACTTCCAGTCTAGTTGGGAAAAGAGTTTACCGTTGGTGGAGTTTTCTTACAACAATAGCTATCATGCATCTATCAAGATGGCTCCATATGAAGCTCTTTATGGAAGAAAATGTCGGAGTCCTATATGTTGGAATCAATTGAGTGACAATCGTGATTTAGGCCCCGATGTTCTTGTTAAGACCATTGATAATGTGAAGGTCATTCGTGATAGAATGAAAGCCGCTCAAGACCGTCAAAAGTCTTATGCCGATATCCGAAGAAGGCCTTTAGAGTTTGAAGTTGGTGATAAAGTGTTCTTGAAGGTGTCTCCTATGAAGGGTGTTAAAAGGTTTGGTGTTAAGGGTAAATTAAGCCCGAAATACATTGGACCCTTTGATATTGTGGAAAGGATTGGTGCAGTTGCTTATAAGTTGGAATTGCCGCCGAATTTGGCTAAGGTTCATGATGTTTTTCATGTTTCTCAATTGAGAAAGTATGTAAGTGATCCAAGCCATGTCTTTCAAAAGGAATTGCCCGAGCTGGAACCGAATTTATCCTTTGAAGAGAAGCCGATTCGTATCCTAGATCGTAAGGATAGGAAGTTGAGAAGTAAAGTAGTTCCATTGGTGAAAATCTTGTGGAGAAGTGCTAATGTAGAAGAAGAGACTTGGGAAACCGAAGCTTCTATGCGTAGTAAATATCCGAGTCTTTTCGAGTAAGGTAAATTTTTATTTTTCCTCAAGTTTCGAGGACGAAACTTCTTAAAAGGTGGGGTGATTGTAACACCCGGAAATGTACCCTATTTTTCTTGTAGAAATATTTTACGGATACTTTTCAGTAATTTTAAGTTTTAAATTATCTTTTTAAGTTCCGAGTCGAATTTTGAATTTCCGAGTTCGTATTTGGAATTTCTGCGAGATTTCATGAAAATGTCGTCTTCAGTCTAGTTTGACTTTTCTTGACTTTGGTAATCGCCTTTGACTTTTTCTCTACACATCTCACCCAACTCCCTCCTTAACCTAAAATCTCATTAAACACAAAATCAAACCTAGTTTTCTTCTTCCTTAAGAAATCAATTTCCCTCTTTGATTTCAAGCTTGGAATTGACGTAACTTCTTCGTTACTCAATAGAATTTACGTAAGTTTATCTTAATCTTCCTCCCGTACCTTCCTCTATCCGCGTAGATGTTAAAATCATCGTCTTTCTCGCTTTTCAAACTTTCCGTCTTTCTCAAGATGAACTTTATTCATCTTTTTACGATCTAATTGTAGGTGGCGACCTCCAAGATCCCGATAAAGACTATTTCCTTATAGAAGAGGAGCTTGACGATTAGGGAAGACGCTCAAAGGTAACGGTGAAGGGTTACTCGGTATTACTTACGTGTTTTACATGTTATATGCTAGAAAATCGTATTAGATTACGATTAGGAAGGTTAGAATCCATGCTATGATTAATGAATGATGTTATATGATGAATATTGATTATATATGTTGATTGTTGATGATTATTGGAAGTATAATTGAGTTTTGAAATGAATTGATTGAGCTTTGGAAGCTCTCGGGTGAAGAAGTGCTCCCAGCCGGTCGACCGGCCGCCGGTCTGACCACCGGCTGGGAACACATCAGAAACCCCTTTGGAAATTGAGAATTTGCATGATATGGTGCTCCAGGCCGGCCCACCGGCCACCGGTCAACCCACCGGCCTGGAACACATCAGTATTGAAGTTTTGATTTTGGTGTGATTGGCTGTGCCGGTCGACCGGCCGCCGGTCGACTGACCGGCCCAGACCTCTTTTCTCTGTTTTTGGGATTTTGCCTGTGTTCTGAGCCGGCCCACCGGCCGCCGGTCTTCTGCCCGGCCTGGAACACGGCTGTATGCATTTCCTTTATTTTCTAAAACTCGTAATTTATAATAGTTCGCATGATCGGTTTATCTTATAATTTTACGTAATGTCTTATAATATTCATGTTTTGAATATATGATATCTCTTTCGCATGTATCACATGTTTTGTGACGGTTTTCGATATGTTCCCACTTTGAGTCGGTTTTTACAAATGAGTCGGTTTGAGCACTATTTTGTGTTGTGCTTTGTATTCTCCTTCCCTTGGCTACCTTCCCGTTCGTAAGGCTGGAATGTCGGAACGGAGAGGTATCCTACTGCTTAATTGCATGTGTTAGTGGGCATACGACGACGTTGTTGGGAGTTGAACGCTATGCGTTGTTCGACCCGGCCGTCAAATGTTGTGTACTTGCGAGGTGGTGTTATTTGCATGTAGCGTACCGCTTGTAATGAGGCTTGAGCTGTATTTCCGCCTCTTTCGTGAATTGATCTACCGAATTTGGGGTACTCGGCATATAGATTGTAAGCCCGAGTCTTGGATGCGAAACGTTTTATCGCATGTCGAATCGGAACACGTTATATTCCGAGATCCTGGCCAGGTTTAGACTAGGACCGGATATTTATTATCGTCGTGCTAACAGGAGGAAATTAGTCTACATATACGAAATGTAGCATCGTGTATGAGTTCAGGGAAATGCTTTATCCCGTGGATGCCTTTTAAATCATTCTTGCTGGGACACGATGCTAGTGCGTTTCATTTACCGTGAGAATTGTCGTCTTGTGTCGTTCTTTGAATGCGTGATTTCATGATCTTGTTCATGGTCATTGCATGATTGGACACCGTCATTGTCTTGGTTCGTGAATGGATGATAATATGTTGGATTTACTGTGATCATCGCATGACTTGACTTGGTTTGTCTGTCGAGTCTCAATCTTATCAATCTTATAACGCTAACGGTGAGATGCAAGCCCTAGTGAGCGTATTCGATTGCCTAAGAGTGTCTATTCCGAGTCTTTGAATAATATGATGGTTACGGATTTGATTTCCACATGAGCTTATCATTTTCTATAGAATTGCCTATCTAATCTTATCGCAACTCACATGTATATCTGTATGTATGCATGCTTTACTTTCGTATTACCTTATATGTACGTTTGATGTAATATGGCTGGGAGAACCCGGAGTTACTCCCCACTGACTGTGGCATTCATGTTTTTCATGGATGCACAGGTTTCCTGCTTGGATGATTTTTGGATGTGACTTTTTGGGGTTCGGGTGTGAGCTAGCGGGCGTTGTCCCTGGAAGTTCACCTCTAGACGATAGTAGCTAGTTTTTGTTAAACACTTGTTCTTTGCTAACATTTGAAGAGACCCCGTCTCTTTATTGTATATTCCGTTTTTAGTTTGTAATATTTGACACCTCTCGTTTTATTTACAATGCATGTATAAAAGTTTTTAAAATACCGTATTTCCGCATATCTTTTCACATGCTTGTATGTTTTATCTTTCCGCATTCGCGAGGGTTGTCACACTTCCTATCCCTAAGAGTTCGATTTGTTTCGTTTTTGCGTGTTTTGTATCTATTTTGTTACCCTGAATTGTGTGTGAGATGTGCGAGTCGCTCTATGTACGTGTAATGTCGTGTTATTTTGAGTTTATCTTTAAGAAAATCTTCAAATTTCCATATTATATTTCTAGTTTAACGTTTCAAAGAAGTCTAAAGATGGTTTGTGTACCCTCTTTTTGGAGAAAATAGATTTCTTTCCCTTTTTTATTTGGATTTTATGCTTGGTTGGATGTTTGGACTTGTTATTGGAGACGTCTGGTGACTAGTCCTATACTTACTAACACTTGTTTGATTTTCGATTTCACTATTTCGACTTTGATTTGATCTGGATAATTAGAGTTCTCGTTCGCGACGGGCACTCTTGAGATCCGTAAGTAAAGTTTCATACTTATGAAAATTCTCCTTAAACCGTTTGCGAGAAGAACATCATTTCATAAATGTTTTCCCTTATAAAAGTTTTCGTATTAATTTTGAAAACCGATTCTTGTCCCTGATACTTTTGTTTTCTACTCTCAAGTTTCGAGGACGAAACTTTTTAAAAGGTGGGGTGATTGTAACACCCGCAAATGTACCCTATTTTTATAAGTAAAATATTTTACGGATACTTTTCAGCGAAATTTAGTTTTAATTTAGAATTTAATTTTCCGAGTCGAATTTAGAATTTCCGAGTTCGTATTTGGATTTTACGCGAGAATTCAAGTAAATCCCGTCTTAAGCCGTCTTTGACTTTTCTTGATTTTTCCACTTACTCTCTTCTTATACTCCCTTTAACCTAACTTTCCCTCACAACTCATTTCTTTCTTCATCACTAAGAAACCAAAGAAAACCTTGCCTCCATTTTTGATCCAAGCTTAGATTCGTCATATCTCTTTCGTTTCTCGCTCAAATTCACGTAAGTTCGTCTTATTTTTCCCCTCTTATCTTCCTCTATCCGTATTGATAATAAAATTACCATCTTTCTCGCTTTTTATATTATCCGTCTTTCTCAAGGTGAATGATATTCATCTTTTGTATCTAATTGTAGGTGGAGAGTTTCTAGAAATCGATTAAAGACGCGAAAAGGTAACGGTGAAGGGTTACTCGATATCATTTACGTGTTTTATGTGTTTTCTAGGCTAGTAATCGTATTTAGATAATGGTTAGTATGCTTAGGACTTGTGTTATTGTTAATGGATGTTGTTAGTTGTTAATTGATATGAGAATTGATGGTTTGTGATGATAAATGAGGATTTTTGTTGTTGGTAACTTGTTGGGATTTGATCGTTCCTGAATCCCGTGAAGGACGCTGGCTGCGTCGTGGGACGCTGGCTGCGTCGTGGGACGCAGGCTTTGTCTGTTGGAGCCAGTGTCCTCCACAGTTAGTGCAATAACATAAATAAATCTCTATAGGTTCACAAGGTATACTTTGTATTGTAATCAGTTGATTAACGTTTATTGATAACGGTTGGCTTGCTAGATAAGTTTGACGTTATTGTCATACAGATGGCGGTGATCAACTGGTCCCTAAAAGTCACACCTAAAGGATGTGATTGAGAGATGTGATTATTTGAGAAAATAATCATATTGATGCCTTATTAAATGACTAAAAGGTTAGTCGGTGTTTTTGACTAATAGGTTAGTCAATGTGATGATGAGATATTAGCTAAGACGAATTAACTGTAATTCGTAATTAAATATAAAATGTTATATTTAGTTGTAGTATATAATGTGAGCTCGTAATTAAACATAAACCGTTATATTTAATTAGCAGGATTATAAATATACTGATATTTATAATTGAAGTATATATTATACGATTGTCATAATAATTGTTATGTTAATATATCCACTGCAAAATGTTGTAATGGACCTTATTAATGTATGACAACATATTAGACAAATATAATATGTATAACATTATATTAAATGGAAGCTAATGTAACCGGATAATACCGGAAAATAGTCCAAATACACTAAGGATTTTTCGGTCCATGGGTAGTGTTTTTGAGGAGACAAATCTCCTCATAAAACCCTAGTACATGCCGTGAGATAAGGAGGGTTGGAGAAAAATTCTAAAACCTAATTTCTACACTCACTTGTGTCTCCATCACACAAAACACAAAAACCTAAAAAGTCAACAGTAACTTTTAATTATCTTTCTAGCAAAGGAGAAGGGCATTTCTCGATCAATCTTGGGTGAGACGATTAGGAGGATATCTACTTTGATATCTGTTCTTAGGCCGAATTTTGCTAGGACCAAAGGTTAAATTCGCTTTCTCTAAGTTTTATATTGTTTTCATATTAATGACTCGCAATTCATATTCTATAATTTTGTTATAATCCTAAATTTTAAGGGGAAGTAAACAGTTATTTCCCACAAGTGGTATCAGAGCGTAAGGCTACAAAATTATATTATATGTTTTTCATTTTATGAAATATAAATTTGAGAAATAAAATTTTATACCGAGAAAAAAAAAATTGTGTCACGACTGATTTTTTTTTATGCCGTGTAATTTGTTTTTTTTTAGGTCTTGTTTTTCCATTGTTGATTTATTGATATTGTTATTTTAAAAGGTTAAAATTCAATATAATAAATTTGTACTTGTTTTAATTTGATAAGGATTAAATTAAAATAAGATGGAATTGTTTTGATTTTGTTGTTGCTATTGTTTTCGGACTCATTGTTTTAAATTGATAATTTTTGTATAATGATTCAATTTTAATGATGTTCAAAGCGATTGTGATTAAATGAATATAAGGATAATCGGTTTAATCATGATTTAGATGTTCATTTTAAAAGGTTAAATTGAATAATCTAGTTTGAATCAATATTTAATAACGATTAGATATTGAATTTTGTACCGATCTAGCAATATTGACAACACCAAATTTTTTTTCCCTCTGTCCGTGCTGCTGCTGTTTAATAAAAAAAAAAAAAAAATATTTCTGTTATTTTTTTACCGTAGCAGCAGGTAATTTTTATGGTTTTAATTTTGTTTCTTTTCGGTTTTTTGATTAATCCGTGAGAAAGAAAGAAAAAAAAAATTATTTTTGGACTGGTACTGTTCACGTGAACAATGATCAGTAAAGGAAAAAAAAATTTGTTTTTTTTTTTTTTTTGACATTATAAAGATAATGTTTGTTTGTTATTGTGAAAAGGTTCACAATAATGATACCCGATTATTTTAAAAAGGTTTAAAATAAAAATGGATTTTGGAAGATTAAAATTGTTGTGGGCAATTAAGGAATTGTCACATAATTTTGATCGTTTTTAATGGTGGTTTGGATAATTAATCAACATAATTAATGAATTATGTTTTGTAGTATTAATTAATATAGTTGATGCATTTTATTTTTGTCGAATGAATGAATGAATGAATGGTTTGATTTACGTTTTTTTGCAATTGGTTGAAAAATGTAATACCTAGTGTGGCCTTAGTTAATCATGTTTTCGTAATGATGGAAACATGGTTTGGATGTATTTATGAGATCTCGAATCTCCTTTTATTTTTTTTAATTATGTTTTTGGAATTAGAATGTAAATAGGTTTATTTTGTAATTTTGAAAATGTAATTTAAGAAGACTAAAGATGGAGATCGGATGCTCACTCCCGCTACATGAACCAAGATGAGACAAAGTCAAGCTTCTCGGGTCCATTAGGATGGATTCCAAACTTGTATTTACTGTTCATTTTGGTAGATAGGCCACACTAGGACCGTTGTAATAGTTTACGTTTTTTTTCGTTCTTTTGCTTTTCATTCACATGTTAAATAATTGCATCATATTCCGCCTAAACCAAACCACCTAAGATGCATGAAAAATGATTCATATAGTTTGAATTTTCATCTTAGACATACAGATGTCACTCGTTCATAGGGCCATCACCTTAGTCTAAATCATTCACGAAATGCTAGAATTTTGTTCACTTAAAATGAATTAAATTTAAGATGATGGGATCTTCCTCTAAAATGAAAATTGAGATTAGTCTTTATAGGAAAAACTACTATGAACCCCTTCTTCGTCGGAAGTCATAATATGACCCCTTCTACGTTGGGTAAGTAGTGAGTGTTGACCTATTTTACCTCAACATTGTAGCCCGAGTAATATCTCGGGATTATAATGGACTAAAGATGAATTTACAGAAATTTATCGACTGAGAATTCTAAAAGTAGAATTAGCCAAGAGGTTGGCGTATCAATTTACAGAAATTGAGTCTTGTGATCATTTATATAGTTCTTGAGGGAGGTCAATTGTATAAATGCATGAGTCATCGCATTAAACAGTTTTTTGCATTAAGACTTAATTTTAAAACGATGAAACTTATCATAATTTTTCTTCTTTTCACAGTTTCTTGAATCCGTTATATAAAGATATAACTGCTAAAATAACAAATGGCTGGACGTACAGACGACCCAATGCCAAGTGCTACACTCGATCACGAGTCCTGGCTAAAGATTTTAATGGACAACATGAATCAGTCCACGCGACTGAAGAATGATGGGTCCAACTTTGCGGACTGGGAGGCGGCATTCCGGAATGCTGCCATTGCTGACGGTAAGCTCAAGTACTTGACTGAGCCACTACCGCCAAACCTAGGCCCCAATGCAAGAGCTAATGAATCACTTGCTTATAGTGATTTCGTAATGTAGGCGGGTGCGATAAAGAACGTACTCATCTTTTCAATGGAATCCAATTTGCAAAGACGATTCATTGCCCAAGGTGCAAAAAAGATTTTCACCACGCTCTCTAACGAGTTCTCAAAAGCTACGAGGATCGTTAGCTATGAGCATACCTGTCGCTTCTTTGAAGCGAAACTCCAGAAG
>JAIUZE010074187.1:0-23909 GCA_022085475.1 Heliosperma pusillum | reverse complement strand
CGTTACCTTTTCGCGTCTTCAATCCTCGTCTGGGTCCTCCTCTACTAAGTAGTAGTCTTTGTCGAGGTCTTGAAGGTCTCCACCTACAATTAGACAACAAAAGATGAATATAATTCACCTTTGAGAAAGACGGATAAATTGAAAGCTGAGAAAGACGGTAGTTTTATTACCAATTAAGATAGAGGACGATGAGAGGGGAAGATTATGACGAAAATTAGCGGATTTGAGCAAGGGATGAAGGAGTAGTGACGATCTTGAGCTTGATCAAAAATGGAGTTAGGGTTATGGTGGTTACTTGGTGAGGAAGAAGGAGTAAGTGGAAAATGAGGGAGTTTAGGGTTTAAGGGGATATAAGGTGAGTGAGTGGAAAAACATGGAAAAAGCCCAAAAGCGCCTTAAGGCGTAACTCACTCGGAATTTCGAGTAAAGTCCGAATATGAACTCGGATTTGCTAAATTAGACACAGGAAATTAAATTCTAGACTAAAACTAAATTTCGCTGAAAAGTATCTGTATAATATTTTTAATATAAAAATAGGGTACATTTGCGGGTGTTACAGACACCACGTCAGCTTGCGTTGTGGAAGTGTTTGCAGGGTGTCCACTCCTCTGATTGGTTGCGTGCAGTTCCTATCTCTGGGTTGAGCCAGACTATGAACATGAGGACTTACCGTAGTATGTTAGGGTATCGACTGGGTGTCCCGTTATTCACGGTATCTAGGCCTTGTCCTACTTGCTCTTGGGTTTATGTTGATGATGTGTATGGCAACCATGTTGTTTCTTGTACTGGTACTATGGGGGTTAAGCATCGGCATAACCTCGTTCGTGACACCTTATTCGACATCTGCTATAGGTCTGGTATTTCTACGGGGAAGGAGGTTGATATCGATTTGGTTGACTGGTATGGAGGATCTCTTCGTCCTTCGGATTTGCTACTTTATTCCAGGGACAGAGGATGTGATGTGTGTGTTGATTTGACAAGGTCTTCCCCCTTGACTCAGACTGGGATGTCCGATTTTGTGCCGGGACGGATTGTCGCTGATGCTGCTCAGTGCAAATGTGCTAAGTATGGGGATTTATGCGCGGTTGATGGCTATGGTTTCCTACCCTTCTCTTTCTCTTCGCTTGGGGAGCTGGGCTCGGATGCTGGTGACTTGCTCAAGTGGATCCAGAAATTCTTGGTATCTCATAATGCTGGGGCTCGGGTGGCCGCTTATATTTTTACTAGACTTAGCTTTGTTGTAGCCCGGCTAATAAACAATAAACTGTAAAATATGTGTCAACCCCTGAGTCGTCATCTACGTGCCAACACGTTCGTTTTGACATTGATTAGAGTCAATTAGGATTCTGGGTAAAACACCGTCTCCAATTTCAAAACGACGTCTCGTACAGAGACGGATTATTTTTGAAACTGTCAAGATAATATTTGTTGGAATTTGATTTCGACATAAACATCTGGACTCTTAACAATAAAGCTACAGTTCTATCTCCTCCTCAGAATTCGCTCTATCCTGCATTTTCTTGTGACAGATGGAATGCTCTTTAGAAAAGACACAACCACAGCCGCGCCTTTTAGAAGGAACGCAAAGGTTGAAAAGAGGCACATCCTCGTGTGTCACACTTCTGCCCAAACTCTTCACATATTGAGACATCGGGTCTCCATAAATCGACACACGAGAGTTAATTTTCTTCTACTTATCTTCTCTCTCTTTGCATTCTAGACCTTTTTACTGGCTCATCGACATTTACGTGCTTGATCTTCGACCATGTAGGCTCAATTTTTATTGAGTACCTGTCACGTTACATAGATTTACCATAGTTGTGCTAGAATCGATGTTCATGCAATCGTCGTGTCCCGACGTGCTAGCTTCGCCGCCTACAAAAGCAAAAATCATTAAAAACGGGTTTTTTCAAAACAGATCAATTCCTGTGAAGCCTAGGCATTCATATGAGGCATTTATTTAGGAATTTATATTTCTATACTTTCAAATAAGCAGGACGAAAATTTGACAGAGATTCGGCATGAAACTGAGTCCTGGCAAAAATCGTCCCGAAACCATCTTGGGAATTCTGAAATTTTCTGTAAACCAAACAATGTCTCATGACACAAGGATTACAATGCAACAAAAATCATCAAATTTGCTAAGTTTTGAGCCATTTTCGAGCCTAAAAGCGTTTCTAGTCAAAGAGGGTTTCAGACTGAGCTTAAAATCGTCTATAGTTGGACGAAAATTCAAAATTAAGGTGCCTACATGTTCCTAATGAATTCAATTATCATAATCCAAGACCAATTTCAATCTACAAATTCATTTGGAACAAAATCCCAAATTTTCGAAAATTCTAGGGTTTGTTCTCGCCGGAATTCATCCTTAATTCGAGCCTAATACAAGTTCAGAGTAAAGAAAAGTCGGCATACCTCACTTTGCCATTATTCTAGTCGAAAATGGTGAATGATTGATAGGGGGTTTGGTCACTCTTTTCGTCGCTCAAGCTCTTGAGAGTTTGATTGTGTTTTGCGAATGAACGCAAGTTGTTCTGCAGTTTCCGATTTTAGTCTTAGCAGGAAGCACCGTAAAAGGGACGCAAGATTTGTTGCGCCCTTTCTAAGGTGTTGTTACATGCGCGGTGTTCTTTTCACTCCTCAGCAAGTCCTCTATTTTAATTATATTATTACACATATTATTTCACATCATATATTATTACACACATATCATATTCCAAATTAGTGTAGGAAATAAATATTATTTCCAAAATTAATTGATTTACTCGGGATCTATATTCTCTTTAGAGTCTCGATATTTCCAAATTTTATTAATTTACTTGGCTTCTCTATTCTCATTGGAGTCTCAGAATTATTTTACTCGGGATCTCTATTCTGTGTAGAGTGTCAGAAATAATTACACTCGGGTTCTCTATTCTCTTTAGAGTCTCGATATATCCTTATCGATATCACATCGATATTTTTGAATAATTACTTATTCCCCACGAGAGTCCGTCTGTGACCATTGCGGTTGACACATTCTTTCACATCAAGTATGAAAAGTCGATTTTCAGCCTTAAATATTTTGAGCCACAAGCAGGGTACCCCAAAGAAGTTCGTCAGACATGAATCCTTCTATCCAGCTTGAGTTCCTCAATATGTTAGTCAGGCACGTCCTTCTTCTCATTTCTATAAATCCTGACTGAGTGCGAAGGTCATGTATGATTTCTTCTTATGGCTGACGAGCTTCTTTACGTAGTCTAAGGGACTTTAAACGACCCTCTTTGATAGACGACATACTCAATAATGTTCCTGACGACGGGTTCTTGACTCACGGTCCTATAGTCGCATCGCGTCGTCATAGTCTCCAGGTTGAAATCTTCAATTGAGATGTGGGCTATGCTTTAACTTTAGCCTCAGTCAAAATGGGGGCTCTGTAGATACCTCAGTCTGAACCACCCAAAAGGCAGCCGATGAGGATCGGGCGTGCTTGTTAGTATTATGTCGCAATTTATGACGTTTTCGTAAGACATTTAATAAATGATATATAAAAAACCTTAGTCACCCCTTTTATTCTCATCTACGCGCCAATACGTTCGTTTTGAAAGTAATAAGATTCGATTCGGATTTCGGGTAAAAAATAGTCTCTCTTTTCAAGATCTCGTCTCGTTCCAAGAACGAATATTCATGAAGTTGTTAAAAACCTTCTCCTCTCTCAGGAATCTCGTTCACTATCTAATAAAATAAAACTTTATGTAATATTCGTTACTTCCGTTGGTGTTGCGTCGGTCGAATTCGTGTTCGTCTTGGTGACCGGGTGATTGTAGCTTTAGTTAAGGGTGGAGTAAGCTTGTACTTGGCCAAATCTAGTGGTTAATTGGTTGAGTTGAATAGTCAGTCGACCGAGTAGGCAGGTTACTCGTTTGTGTATAGTGGTGAATCGGCCGAGTTAGGTGGTCGAGTAGGATTGTGACTCGACCGAGTATGTTAGGTGTCAGTGCCCTTGTAGGTGTGACTCGGTCTTGAGCCAATCGAGCGATTAGTCTGAACTCGGTCGAGTATTCCTATTCGATCGAGTATGCCTTACTTGATCGATTATCACTCAATTTCAGCTATTTTCGCAAATAAGTTTTGTGTCTTGTGAAAGGGGTTATTGAAACACCCATATCCATCAAAAAGCCTTACAAGACCTTCTTAGTAAACCAGGATGCTACCATCTCGGTTGCCTAAGGTAGTAAATATCAAATAGGCAATAGCTAAACAATACTTATAATATCAAAGCTGTTAGTGAATCAAAGTTACATTGTTTCGAACCAACTGAGTATGTGTGACACCCTCAAATTTGCGGAAAGAAAAAAAATATTTAAATACATAAAAGATACGAATATACATAACGAAGGTGTCATAAAATAAAAAGAGTCATTACAAAACGAAATACTATTCTACAAAAGAAATATACAAGACGGGAGACATATCTCCCGTATAAATACAGAAATAAAAAGAGTGTATAATAATATACAAACTATGAACCGAATATAGGTCCAAGGTAAATACTTCGCTCGCTAGCTCGTCCATGTACCCCAAATATGCAACACCACCTGTTCGACCGCATTAAATATAAACAAGGAAGCCACAGTCAGTGGGGAGTAACTCCGAGTTCTCCCAGCCACGAAATGTCGAGTTTAATAAAACATGAATAACATAAAAGCAATGTATATGGAAAATACAAAAACTTAACATATATGATATGCTTTTCATGTTATGAAACAATTAACTAACATATAACCTAGCATATGAAAGCTATCATGTGAATCCGATAATAAACTATAACACGAGGTAGGGAAGCTGGTATGCTGGCTCAGCGGTTACCATGTAACATGGCCCTGATACACTCAAACCATAATCAACACGTAATCATGTGAATCAGTTAACAACCGTTAATCCAAACTCTATCAATCATAGCCGGCTTGCATCTCACCTTCTAGAACTCATAGAATCATACATACATGAAAGACCAATACCTCTACAAACAGGCATAAGTTCTTAGCACCGTCAATAGAAGACTTCTGTAACTAGAGGCTATACCACAAGGTAGGAAAACATCCTAGTCCTAGACTGATCAGACCTAGCGACAACAGCTATTCCATTCCCCGTCCCATGACATAACCGTCTATGAGAAACTCTACTAGGCGACCCCCTAAGCAGAGATGGCTAGTACTTAAGCTGGCTCCTTCCCAAAGCGGAACTCTTAGGATGCCATGCCCCGACTTGGAGATAAGCCCCCCAGGCCGTGACACAAAAGCTATCAAGCAGTGAACTATATACTCGTTAAAGATAGTACGGGCCTATCAATGTCATGGTCCAAGATACTCATTTAGAATTAGAATGGTCAAGACGCCATCTACTCATAATTCTCTATGGGCACTTAGTCAACACGACACCAACCATATAATCAAAAAGTCACGGGAACAAACATCCTATCATGTGACTAATTGTATATATATCATATTCAAATATCATATCGCCTCATATCTACTAAGGCTAATTCGATAATTAAATAAAACTTTACTTGAAGACAAATCCCCGCCCCGAGTCCCGCGACGGGTCATCAGTCAAATCGGGGCTGACTAGATCTTAGTTTGACCAAACCCGTTGGATCAAACCGGCTAGAAACAGAGTCTGTATCACATAGACATAGACATAAAAATCAACATATTCATTACATGTTATTTATTAAAACTTCTAACATGTGAATAAATAAATATTACGTAACCCCGCTTGACTTAAAGGATAACAAAATAAACTACGATCTCGTCTTATAATTTCTAACATGTGAGAAATAATAATTTTATGAAAAACCTTTTTAATTAAATATTTTACTTATTAATATTTCCCACTTGCTAAATATTACAAAACACGATAAAAATGACGATAACTCAAAAACCGTCACAAGTCCCAAAGTGGGACCCACGGGCTGAGTTGGGCCGGACCCCACATGGGCCTGGATGGGCCCACGGGCCTGTTTTGGCAAAATGGGCTGTTTTGGCCTTGTTAACGGTTTTACTAAAAACCGTTTCTAATTATTTCCCGCATGCTTTAACATATAAAAACACCGTCAAAACAACAATTAAACAATCAAACATCGACACAACCCAAAGACCAAAACCCGGACCCACCTTGGACCAACCCAGACCGGTCTGAACCGGCCTGGACCGGCCTGGGTTGGACCGGTTTTCCAGCCACCAATTCGGCCACCACCAAACAACAACCCCAAATTTCCAAATTAATTCTAACATGTTTTTACTTAATCAACACCCATTTTAACAACCAATTGAACCATCCATCATACAACAATCATCATCATGAAGAAATCATAAAAATATAACAAGAACAACCAACATGTTATAAAATCATAAAACACCATACTAACTACTACTTAACATGTTACTAACTAAAAATCATAAAATCATAATAATAAGAACAAAAACTAAAGATGAACCAAAACTAAAGAAAAACCAAAGCTATGTAACATTTATCCGTCGCGTAACTCGGAATCGTTACCTTAGCTAGCTAAAATCAAGTAGCACCAAAATAATAAGAACTAAGAAAATAAGAAACCCGTCTTCTAATCTTCTCCTAAAATATACGAGTCACCAAACTCGTCTTCAAAGTCATCCCCTATAAGAAATGACAAGAAAAACATTATTAGAATTAAAACTTTGATTTTCCATAATTAAAGTGTTGAAAACGATTTTGACGGAATTGAAAATAAACCGTACTAGAAGATGGGGAGCGAAGAGGAGATCCTAGAATATAAGTTAGGACGGATTAATTAAGAAAGAAGGTTTTAGGACGGTTTTGTTGCTCAAGAACGATGAGAAGGAGAAGAACGCGAAGAAAGCCTCAAGAACGATAAGAAAGTGATATTGATCTTAATTTTGATTGTTGAAAAATGAAAAGTTGTTTGTGAGTAAAGTGGCGTGTGTGAGCCGTGAGTTTATAGAGCAAAATAGTGAGTTGGGTTTGAAATTGTTGTTATGGAATTGACCCGGTATAATAATTATATTACCGTAATTAATTAGATATTAAGTTAATTGAATTAAATATCAAGATATTATGTTATTGTAATGAAAAGAAAGAAAATATCAAGGTCAAAGAGAGAGGAAAAACCGTGTGATATGGTGACTGTCGGGTCAGTTTTGTAAACGACTTGCGTAATTTCCGTTGACGGATCGATAAAGCTGAAAATATCTAAGATATTCCTATTAGTTTAATCAAAAGAATTAAAATATCTAATGTGAGTGGAAAACGATGACAAGCGCGTAGTGACTCATGCCAAAAGTGAGTTCGATTTTTGTTCGCGTCTGTACGATGAAGTCGGGAATAGAAATGACGTCCGTGTTTAAAAACAGTAAACGTTATTCTTTAAATTCCGAATAAATTCAAAATAATTATATTAAATTATGATAAATCTTAATAAATCTAAATAAAAATAAATCAAAAATATTATTTTTTTAAATAAAATTTCGGTCTTCAAACTTATGAGACGAGTCGGGAAAAGTCAACGGAAGTCAAAGTTGACTGAAAAGTTCGAGAAAAGTCGAAGATGACTTGAAAGTCAAGAAAAAGTTTATGACGACTTAAAAGTCAAGAAAAGTCGATGACGACTTTCAAAAAGTCAAGGAAAGTCAAAGACGACTTAAAAAGTCAAGAAAAGTCAAAGATGACTAAAAACGGTCTTTTCATGAAATCTCTCAGAAATTCCAAATACGAACGCGGAATTTCAAAATAAGGCTCGGAACAAAAATTCCTATTTTAAAAACTTAAGTTCTACTGAAAAGTGTTAGTAAATATTTTTACTAGAAAAAATCGGGTATATTTCGGGTTGTTACAGGTTGGCTGGCCGGCAGCCACGAAAATCAACCTCAACAACAATCAAAACTCAAATTCCATTGTTACCCATTCAATTCCAATAACTTTTATCAACATCAAACCACATTTAATTCATATTAATCATCACCAATCATTGGATAAAATCAATTAAACCAAACGAAAGCACATATATTGCCCAAGTCAAGTTCAAACATGGTAAATAAGCATAATTAACAACTTGAATGTAACTTAGAATAGGAGATGAATGCACGCATATGAAAAAACAACTAGCACATTTCCTCATGAAATTAAGGCAAAGATTATATCTTTTCCTAACTAAAACAACAACTAAAACATTAAAACACATATGGATATCGAGTAATCCATCACTGTTACCTCGATTAGCACTTCAAATCCATGATTCCTAAGCTACCCATCAATCTACACGAACCCCTTGACCCAAAATCTTCAAAGTCCACTCATTTACCGACAAATAAAATAGTAGAAGCTTGAACCGAAATTTCTGGAAAATCAGTCTTAAAAGATGGTTAAAACTTTCGATTTTTTATTGGCTCGAAAGAAAGAGAACGGTGAGAGGATCCCAAAAAAATAAACGGAATCGAATTACGTTAAGAAACGAAGAAGTTATGCCTGTCTTAAATTTAGATCTAGAAAATGGGTTTTATAAAAAACTTGGAGGAAATGGATATTTCATGGTATGAAAAATGAAGAGGAGGATGAGAGGAGAAGAATGATATTAAAATCGTCAAGTTTCGTTGAGAGACGGAGAAATGACATCCGTCTTAAGATTATAAAGTGATGGAGTTTTAATGGTGTTTGGTGTTTTAGGAAGATGAAGAAGAAGAGTATGTTTGCTGAAATTTGAGAAGGAAGGAGGAGGGATAACGAGTTTATTTTGAGAAGGTGAGTAATATAAGGCCAAATTTTCATATAGAGTCGACTCACTTGGATTTTTGCGTAGAATCCGATTATGAACTCATAATGGACTGAAATGCGACGGTTTTTACCCAACTAAACTAAATTCTATTTAACATTAATTTAAAGCCACGAAATCATAAATTATCGACTTAAAATATTTTAACTAATAAAAGCAAAAGGCGAATTTATAAAATTTACGACTTTAGTGAATTATTCATTATTATAAAATATGGGGTGTCACAAACATCCCACCGTTTAAAAAGTTTCGTCCTCGAAACTTGAAAGTAGAAAACAGAAGTTATAAGGACAAAATTGTTTTCTCAAAATTTGTATTCAAAAGATTTACAAGGCACAGTATTTTAAAAACACGACATTTTCCAAAAAGGTGTAGGAAAAGTTTTCGAAGGTAACAGTATTATTTTGTGAAACGAAATTGTTCTTGTCGTACACCAAAGAACACTAGCATTCCAGAGTAAGGACAATATTAAAAATAAATCATACGTTGATAAGTGGAGAACCAGTCATTAGACGTCTCTAATAAACAGTTCTAGCATCCAACCAAACGCCAAATCGAGAATAAGAGCAACATAAATCCATTTTCAAAAAATGAAAGTAGATAATTAATTTCTAAGATTCTTTTAAAAGGATAAACTCGAAACCCATAGTGAAACTTTGAAAAGTTTCTCAATTCGCACACTCAAGACAACCAAATATTGCACACACATAAAAGTAACTTGAGCATCAAACTCACAATCATGGTAATAAAGATAAACACAACGGGTAAAATGAAACAAAAAGGTTATCGAAAAGAACATGAGCGGAATCAAGGACTAAGTCCTAAGAGAAGCCATTAGATAGAATGCAAACTAGAAGGGCAACGCCAGAGGAATGATATACAAAGATATATTTTATTACCGAAAGGAAACATGACAAATAAGATAAGAGAGAAATGAACGGTAGAGCTTTAGCGCAAAGAGGGCGAAAGCCTAAGAATGGGAAAAGATATTAGACACTCCACTCCATACTAAAATCATCATGATCAATCGCTCAGGCATTCTTGCCCAAACGAAACCTGATAAGTGAATATTTGCATGATTTTAACCCCCAATTTAGCTCGGTTTTGTATGTCATTTGTGCTTTGTTAAGCCATTTTATGAGCTAATATCGTCTTCTAGGCGAATTCCTATGTTCTAACCTGTTTTGTAGGGAAAGTGACGTTTCTACGCCCTTTTTCTATATTCCCGAGCATTTGCCTAGAACCCGACGATCAGAAGAAGCAAGCTTGACCAAGTCAAACGCATTTCAAGAAGGTTCACTGATTCAAAAGAAAGAAGAAGCAAAGACGATTTCGCAGTTGTCAGAAGATCGACCAGTTAGGCGAAGAAATCATCATTTTACATCAAACCCTATCAACAAACCCGACTCAAAAGGTCAAGGGGGATAATGAAAGTCAAGTCATAGGCCAAGGGAGATGAAACGAAAGTCAAAGCATCCAGATTACTACATACCTGATCGGGTAAGTAGTGTACCCGATCGGGTATGTTTGCTGATCCGATCTTTTGCTTCAACTTCCTTTATTTTGTCCTATATGTTTAATGTATGACCCCTTCCCCACGAAACCTACTGCTATATAAGAGTGCCTCAGCCACACACTTCTCTACACACAATTAGAAACCCTACTTTTCTTTTTACATTACATAACAACCCTAGATTAGAATTAGAAAACCCTAGCCTCCATTTTACATTTTTAGCGTCTTTGGTTTAATTTTTTGTTTCTTTCTCTATTATGTAGTTTTAGTTTTAGATCTAGTTTTCTCTAGTCTAGTTTAGTTCTAAGTTTTCTTCAATTGTAATTGTTCTTCTTGTAATTGGAATTATAGTTTCCAGGTTTGCATTTTCCTATTCAAGTTCCTATTCCATTTCAATCTTTGCTCATCCTTTCCGGTAATCCTTATTCTTGTTTTTACATTATAGTTTCATTTTCTTTTAGTATTTCCTTTATCATGTTTACCATTCTTAGTTTTATAATCTTAGTTTCCCTTTCATTGTTAATCATGCATAAGCAATCTTTGTTCTAGGGGAAGGGTTAACATGTATAATTAATTTATAAGTATAAATTGACTCCGGGTAGAATTGTTTTAGTTGTCTCTATTTCTTGTTTGATTCTCATGATAAACTTTGATTTAAGGCCTTAATCAATTGTTTATACTTTTCGATTTCCGTCTCAAGGGCGAGAGTCGAGATGAAAATTAAAGGACTGGCAAGAATAGTTTAATGACCTACCAAGGCTGAAAAGACGTTAGGACCCGTTAAAAAGTCGGTATGAATCCGAAATGAATATACCATTTAAAGACTTGGACAACTATGATTTTTTTAAACCCGTAATCAACTTTGCTTTTAAAATGATTAGCATGTGAACCCCGATCCCTAGATCCTTTTCTTTATTGTATTGTTATCATTTTTATTATAGCATTTATTAATTAGTGACAAACATTTGCCAATCGTACAAGATAGAGTTCTAACCATAACTATTCACAAGTATCTCCCGTCTCCCCGAGATCGACCCCTTACTTCCCTAATTACATTAATTTGTTGTTAGCCTAGTTTGGGTTATTTATCTTTGATTAGGGTATGCGAAAACCCTGTCAAATTTTGGAGCCGTTGCCGGGGAGCACGGTTTTGTTTATTTCTGATTAGTAGAGTTTTACCTTGTCTTTTTTATTTATTTTTCTTTTCTTTTGTCTCGAGGAACACTTGTTCCTTGAGATTTTTCTCACCTTTTCCTTGTAGTATAGTGACTCGTTTCAGGTAATAGGAATATTTTCTTTCAAAGGGATTGCTTTATTTTCTCTCAATGACTATCTATTTCCAACCTCCACAATGCGAGAATGAGCCTTTCCATGAATACCTCGACCGATTTTATAGCTATTATAACCATATTATCTCTCTTGGGTATACCCTCGATGAGACCTCACTACTACAAAAACAGGCTATGACAACGGTTAAAAACCGTTGTAATATTAAAAAGCGGACGTTGTTAAAGCCTCCGTTGTTAAAGGTCTTAACAACGGTTCCTATTTAATGAAAATACCGTTGTGAATCGTTTTAACAACGGTACAGAGTCGTTCTTATTACTAGATACAAAAACGGTTCTGTTAAATGAAACTGTTGTTAAAGGTATGATTAGTTTTGGTGGGAAAGATTATAACAACGCTATTGTTTTTCAAACCCGTTGTGAATATAGTTAATTACAACGGAGTATATTAATCAAGCCGTTGTGGAAAGCTTTAATAACAACAGGTATATCAGAATACACCGTTGTTAAAACGTGTGAATAGTTTTGGTGGGAAATATCTAACAACGGTCTGTTTACTAAAACCGTTGTTAAAGGTATAATTAGTTTTGGTGGCGGAAAGATTATAACAACGCTTTAGTTTTTTAAACCCGTTGTGAATATTGTTAATTACAGCGGTGTATAATAAAGAAGCCATTGTGGAAAGTTTTAATAACAGCAGGTATTTTAGAATACACCGTTGTTAAAGGTATGATTAGTTTTGGTGGGAAATATGTTACAACGCTTTTAATGAATTTTGTAAAACCGTTGTTATTATTTTTATTATTGGTTTTGAAAAAATTGTAATTTGTTCCCCTGCCAGTGAAAATTCTGCATAAATCAGCAGCAGTAGCAGCACGCATAAACCACTTTCAGCAGCAGCAAAATGATATATCTATATATAAATCAGAGCAATTCATGTACAGAGCAATTCAGGTACAGCAACAGCAAAATGATATCTACAACCAAAATGATCTCCTTCAGAGCAATTCATACTTACAATTTGCTCTAATGACTTCTACAAATTAAAGTTCCCTATCTGCTTCCAAAATAATCTAAGTTTCATTTATTCTTTCTTACAATAATGTTCAAGGACGTATTTGCCCCACAAGTCCCTTACCTCGTCTATATGGTGCTTAGCGTACTCAGGGACATGTGGCGTGTTGATTAAATACTGCGGATAAAACAAATAAAAGACATCGATCAGTAGGGTAACAACAGTATAGGCATACATAGCAACATCGATCATATATAGTAGAAAAGATATCAACTCTAATGAAAAAAAGTAAATAATAGCTACATTAAACTACTAACTCTTTCTGGAATGCTGATATATCTTCGCCTAATAATCTCCAACATGAAACGACAAACGTAGTATCCACATTGTATGCTATCCGGCTGTTTAGGGACCTATTAGTACATAAAAAACGAAGAGACGAGAAGGCAATTACCAATTAGTTTAATGCGTCATTAAAAAAGACAGATGTATATGCGTAATTAGTTTAATGCACTTAATTATTAAGGTATTGTATTTGCGCGTACGTACCCCTGTTATCGTAATAAAAGTAGGGCCATCATCAGAATCTTCCGTTGGTTGATCGTCGTTTGCTCTTTTCTTCTCAAAGGCCCTTTAAAAAAGGAAAGAGGCCGAAAGTCACATAAACTTACTTAATAATAATAATTGAAACTTAATATTATATGCCAAATCAGTATTATAAACTTACTTAATAATCATCTTCTTAAAGGTCTCGGATGGTTGTTTATGCAAAGAGTCCAACCAAAATACTTTCTTCTTGGTCGGATTGATCGCTGCTAGCACCCAATGTCTCCTAGATCGAGAGACACATCATTATTAACAAGCACAAAATGCATCATAACCAAACATATAAAAATGCAATTGTATTTGGAATCGTAATATTAATTATATATTACCCGACTTCATTATAAGGGGCAAGAATGAGCTTATTGTTTTTCGCCAATTCCGCAGCAATATAATCTATACGTTCTTCATACGAAATCATCCCGATATGGTTAGATAAAATATTTGGGCACAGGAATCCGTATAGAGCAAGTGGATTATTGGTCTCGGGGATCACAACCGAGTTCAAGTACCTACATGACAGTTTTAATTCCGATATTAAAAACACTATATCTTAGTCAGAATATTAGAATATTGCATGATTTAATTTATTAAGAAACTTACTTCATCCAAACATATAGGTGTTGGACATCAATCTCGTCAAGGCCAACCCAAATGGCTAGAATTTCCCAATCCAGCATTGCTTGACGTTCTACCCCTACAATATCATCCTCGAGCGGAATAATTATTAATTGCTCGCTTGCTATGCGTCTCCCAGCCTCCTTATAAAGGTCCGGCATCGTCATCGTTTGTACTTTTTCCATGTAAACGTTCCCATCATATTTAGTACGGGATAGACTTATGACCTCTTTCAGCTCGGGGAAATGATGCGGTTCTCCTTTTGTGCTACCTGTCACAACCAACATGTGGCTAACTAAATTAAGTTGCTCTTTCAATGATGAGGCGATAGTAGAACTTAAAATATAAAGAGAGTTGATTAAATACCTCATCAAGTTGTTGTTTTGACGAGGTAGTAGAAAAATTGTCGATCGAGTTAGACTTATCCATGTTTTTTGTTACCTACAAAACAAAAATATAACATATAAATTTCACTATTTATGAAGGTGATGAACAAAGACAAAAGGCGGGTTAAACTAGATGTATTTTTCTAACCCCGGCTACATTCTGTTGAATTTTACGATCACGAGCCAGGAAAATGTGGCTATTAGACCATTGGACGAAACAGTTAACCGCATCTGCCAGAATTTGAAGGTCGTCGCGGACTGGGACGGGCAGTTTACGGGTTTCACAACCCTTCGCGACTTGCACTATCTCCACTTTTGCATGATTCGGCAAGAGTGGTATGCCATGAACCAAGATGGTTTCCGCTGAGTCATTAGGCTATGGGTATATGAAACCCCGGGCAAGACGAACCACATCCTCGAATGAAGGGTCGGTGAGAAGAACTACCCGCTTTTTTTTGGCCTGAAGAATACACATTATTTACTAAATACCAAAATATAATAGATATCATAAATGATCTATATTGAGTATATAATGTAAAGTTAGTTACAAGTATTTATTGTTGGTGGGTAGGCTATTATACTTGAATATGTCCAGACCAGATATTTCATATGTAGTACAGCATCTCAGCCAATTTCTAAGACAACCTAGGGTACCTCATTTGAATGCTGGCCTACATGTCATCAAATATTTGAAGGGTACTATAAATACAGGGTTGTTCTACAGTGCAGAGTCTGATTTAGCAGTGACAGCATATACTGATTATATTTCTCTCAACCCCGTGTTCCATGAGAGAACCAAACACTTGAGTATAGACTGTCACTTTGTGCGTAATAAGCAACAGCAAGGGTTTTTGAAAACTCAGCATGTTCTCTCTAGTATTCTTATGATCTAAACCTCTTCTTATATCATATTCATACTAACTTCTTATAATCTACAAACCTCATTATTGTCATCCGTCTTCTCAGCCGGCTCCTCAAGTTGCATCCCCTTTTCAGAGTTATTTACCTTATAAAATTAATTAACCAATCAAAGGCATGGCTGCTGGAAAGAACAAATGCAGAGGTTCAAAATGGTTAAGTCGTATTTACCTTATCGGCTTGAGGTATCAAAACCTTAGCAGCATTAGGTACCTCACCCGTCTCCTCAAGTTGCGTCCCCTCTTCAGAATCATTTACCCTAATAAAATAAACCAATCAAAGGCATGGCTGCTGGAAAGAACAAATGCAGAAAAAAAAAGAAGAAGTCATATTTACCTTATCGGCTTGAGGTATTAAAACCTTGGCAGCAGTAGGTACGTCACCCATCTTCTCAGCCGTCTCCTCATGTATTGGCAAGGTAGTAGTGCCTGCCTCTTGACCAATCTGTTGCACTACCTCTCCCTTTTTAATGACATCCTCCATCATCTTCAATTCTTCTTCGGAAGGCTTGCCTCCAGAATTCATCTTCAGTATCACGGAGGCCAATAACTGAACCTGCACGCCCAAAATGTAGAATCAGCATTTTGTTAAAACAATAACATGTGAATTTTAAATGACAATAACAAATGGTACCATGTCAGCCTTCCCCTTATTTTTCTTCTTCTTTTTCGGGCTAGTTGTCCCATAATATTTCGTGACTCCGACATGTAATGGGACGCCCCTCAATCGACCTGGATGCTCGGGACGGCCGATCGCTCTAGCAAGAACGTCGTCACGACCACTCGGAGTGAATTTCCCTTCCGCAACCTCCTTCAGAACATTCTCCTATAATATATTAAATAAACATAATTTTATTTTTGTTACTAAAATAAATAGATAGTCAGACATACAAGAATTGAACAATAAAGTTATTAAAAACCTGTCTTAATAAAATAATACTTACTATGTTGGCCAAGACTTCCTAATCATATTCGTTACATGTTCGGGATCCTTTAGGCGTGTGCCCTTCTTTATAAGTTACGTGCCGATTCAAGTCGGTCACTCCCTTTGACACCTACACATTAACTCAAAAATAATATATGTATACATGTATATCAAGTCCAAGTATGATTAAAAAAATCTAATATATAGATGCTACTTACGAGATTTTCTTCTATCAATCTGTAACCGCCTCGAGAACCATAATATACCCCCCGCTTCTGTGAGATGTTAGCACGATTTCTGGCGCTAACGCTCTTCAAATCATATAGAATCGCAAGTAGATGAGACAATTAGAAAATTATAGATACAAGTAGAGTTTTAGAAAAATGTAACCTGAAACTTTTAGAAAAATGTAACCTTAAGTAGAGTTTTACTAAAATGTAAACATATGACATGGATACTTAACCTGAAACTTTTCAGTAGCTCGTTTCGCCTTATAATTATCCCATTGTTGTTGAGTGATGTTGGGGTACTTTGTCAGTGGGCTCTTATGCATCTCCCCCGTCTCCTTGTCGACATACAAGTATAATTTTGCAAGGTCACACCTCCACTGCCTTAAGAATGCCGCTGCCTTACGTAATAGATACTTATCATGGCAGTCGGGAATGTCGAAAGCTTCCTGCATCATAATCATATATACTAATAAGCGGCTATCTAATATCATACCTTTATACGAACCTTTATACGGCTTCCTGCCTTATGTAATAGTAACTTCTGCAAAATAAAATGGTGTTTAGCTAAAGAAATTATCATACCTTTATACGGATCAAGAGTAAGTTCTGCAATACAGGATTTATATTCCTGAAATTATCTAAATCAATAGGCGCAAACTGTTTGGTTGTAACTCCAATCCAAGTGGATAAATGGCCAGCATTTGGACCAGTAGGAACACCTTTCACACTCCATTTTATTTCCATCGGCTTTTTTGTCGCTATAGCTGCAAGGGCTGCAGGGCACTTCGAAGCACCCCTCTCACCAGGCTTATCCCCCTTATCATTGTTTTCTACTCTTTTCCGTTTTTCACCCATGATAATCCTAAAATACTAAGACCTTCAAAAGAAATGAAATAGTAACGGAACAAAGTCATGCATACAGCGATTCTAAAACCCTAAGACCTTAAAATGAATGAAATAGTAACTGAACAAATAAAGAGTCATGCAGAGATTCTACAACTCTAAAAACTTAGAAAGAATGAAACTAGATGATAAAGAGAACGATAAATAGAAAATGAAAACAAAAAGATTAACTTCAATCTTAAAACCCTAAAGACGAAACACAAAAATTACCTGATAATGAAAATGAGAACAGGATGATGATAAAGAGAACGAGCAGGATGATGATCAAGAGAACGAGGAGGATGATGATGATAATAAACATAAAGATTTGTGTTGTAAACGAGGATAATTGTAAACGAGGAGGATGATGATGATAATGTACGTGTGTTTAATGTAAGAGGAGGATTGTAAATTATTTTTTATTAAGAGAAACTAAAGGGTTTCTTACCATAATGTTTGAGAAACTATTGACAATGGTTGATAAGTGAATATTTGTATGATTTTAACCCCCAATTTAGCTCGGTTTTGTATGTCATTTCTGCTTTGTTAAGCCGTTTTATGAGCTAATATCGTCTTCTAGGCGAATTCCTATGTTCTAACCTGTTTTGTAGGGAAAGTGACGTTTATACACCCTTTTTCTATATTCCCGAGCATTTGCCTAGAACCCGACGATTTGAAGAAGCAAGCTTGACCAAGTGAAAGGCATTTCAAGAAGGTTCACCAATTCAGAAGAAAGAAGAAATAAAGACGATGTCGCAGTTGTCGGAACATCAATCAATTAGGCGGAAGAATTCATCGCTTTACATCAAACCCTATCAACAAACCCGATTGAAGAGGTCAAGGGGGATGATGGAAGTCAAGTCAAAGCAAAGGGAGATGAAACGGTAGTCAAAAGCTTCTAGATGACAATTTACCCGATCGGGTAAGTGTGTACCCGATCGGGTATCTCTGCTGCTTCGAGCAAATTGCTTCAACTTCCTTCTTTTGTCCTATATGTTCAATGCTTGACCCCTTCCCCACGAAACCCTAATGCTAGATAAAGGATGTTCCAGCCACTGTTCTCAACACATCTCACATCTCTACATCCTCTTCTCATCTTTTATTCTCTTCTTACATTTTCTCTTTAGATTAGGAGGAAGGGAGAACTAGTCTCTCTTCTCTCATTTTCTTCTTCTTTTCTTCTTTAGTTCTTAGTTTATTTCTGTCCTTTCTACATCAAAACTTTAGCTTAGATCAATAAGAATTTCATCCTTGTAATCTCCTTTGTGTGGTTCAAGCGTTGTAATTGGTGGATCGATTATTATGTGCAAGGATTTTCTATTATTGTTGTCATTATCCTTCTAATCTCCTTGTAATCTCCTTTGTTTAATGTCCTTTATTGTTTTCCATTTGATTGTTATTCTCTTTACATATTATCTTTGATTCATTTTAGTGTTGTTATAATCGTCATTTCATTTCCTAGATTGTCAAATTAGCGTCGCTATTATCGCCATATAAAGAGTCAAAATCAAATAAACATGTCTATCCTAGTTTTTGTTATTAACTTCATCTTAGATATAAACATTACCATGAGTGAGTAGTCACCTTTCTAGGGTGTAGGGTAGCCATGTTAGATTGATTAAAAGATGATAATTGCATAAAGAAATTGTGCCTTTAAAACTTTGTGTCTATGCATGTTTTGACTATAACGATAGTTAACGATTTTTGGCCAAAATCATTGACTATAATGGAATTCTTTTCCAAGGTAGAGATACGCGAATTGAATAGACAAAGCATGACATGGTAGATTAAGACCTAATAAATTGCCTAAAAGCCTGCTAGACCATCTGATCTATGATTGTAATGAACACATCATTCTTACGAACTCACAATGAATTATTTGCATGTTGGAAATCCAATTTCATCAATATGTCAATCTGTTGGAGCCAGTGTCCTCCACAGTTAGTGCAATAACATAAATAAATCTCTGTAGGTTCACAGGGTATACTTTGTATAATAATCAGTTGATTAACGTTTATCAATAACGGTTGGCTTGCTAGATAAGTTTGACGTTATTGTCACACAGATGGCGGTGATCAACTGGTCCCTAAAAGTCACACCTAAAGGATGTGTTTAAGAAATGTGATTATTTGAGAAAATAATCATATTGATGCCCTATTATATGACTACAAGGTTAGATAGTGTATTTGACTAAAAGGTTAGTCAATGTGATGATGAGACGATTATTTAATAACGATTAAATAAAGTTAGCTGAGACGAATTAACTGTAATTCGTAAATTGGATATAAAATGTTATATTTAATTGTTGTATATAATGTGAGCTAATTAATCATAAACCGTTATAATTAATTGGCAAATTATAAATATACGGATATTTATAACTAATGATGTATTATAATGATATCGGTTCATGACCAATGACGATTATAATATATTACATTATATTGGAAGCTAAAATGACCAAAAACAAAAGTGTCCAGATACACTCTGTTTTTAGTCAATGGGTGGTTATTTTTGAGGAGAAAAATATCTCCCCGTAACCCGAAGTTGAGCCGTGAGAAGCAAGGAGTTGGGAGAGAAATTGAGTTTTTAATTCCAACCCTAATTCATTTTTCTCACTTCGGCCTCTCTATCATTCACACAAGACAAAGAGTTAACAGTAACTTTTCACAAAACAAAAAATCTCCTTCTCATCAGTGAGATCGTGTAAGAGGTTCTCTTTCTAGCAAAGGAAAAGGGTATTTCTCGGAGCATCTTGGGTGCGACGATTAGGAGGATATCTACCTTGATATCTCTGTTCTTTACGCCTATTGCTAGGACCGGAGGTTGATTTCTAAATCTCTATTTTTCCTTGTTTTCGTTTATGACTCGCATAATCAAGTTATTGCTTTTTCGTTATAATCCTATAATAATTGTATTGTGGGAATACCGATTTTCCCACAAGTGGTATCAGAGCAGAGGCCACGAAATTGTTTTAATTTGATTTCATAGAACGAAACTGTTTTTCCACTGTGTGTTTGTCTCGATCGAGGACTTGAGTGTCTCGATCGAGGAGTTTTTGAAGAGTTTTTGTCTCGATCGAGTTCTCGTGTGTCTCGATCGAGAAGTTTTGTTTTTCTCAAATTTTTAGGTCGATCGAGAAGCTTGTTCGCTCGATCGAGAACTTGAGTGTCTCGATCGAGTGATGTCTATTCTCGATCAAGGTCCCTGTTTGTCGACTAGGAAGAATTAGTCGATCGAGTAAACAGTATACTCGATCGACACGTTTTCTTTTCGATCGAGAGAATTAATCGTTTAATTTCTTCTCGATCGAGCACCTTACAGAATCGTATTTCCTTTCGTATTCGTTTTCATTTAGATTTATTTTGTTATTTTTAATCTGTTAAAATAACATACAATAGATTTGTAGATGTTTTAATTTAATAAAGATTAGGTTAAAATGAAAATGGAAAGGATGTTGAATGAGTTTATCATTTGAAATGATATTAATTTTTCCCTATTTTGTCGATAAGGACCATTTTGCCGAAAAAAAAAAAAACATTTCTGCCGAAAAAATTTTTTTACTATCTTTTTTGCTGTATACAAGTTTTTTTTGGGCCATTAATTGTACATCATTCGGATTGTGTATAATTAATGTGAATCGGTTCACATATGCTAAATATCTTACATTTTAAAGCAGTTTGAAATGTTTAGGATAGTTCATTTTATCAGTAAAATAAATCGAGATTGTAATTAATGTGGGTAATTACAGAATCACCACATAATTATAATCTATGTTAAAAGGGTGGTTTGGATAATAAAACAACGTAATAAATGTATTATGTCTTGCATGTTTTATTTTAGTTGGTGCTTTTATAATATGTTTTGGATTGTTTGAATGAATCTTTAACGTATTTTTACAATCAGTTGTAACTTAGTGTGGCCTTAGTAGATTGTGTTACCGTAATGATGGTAACATAGTCTTGGATGTATTTTGAGATCTCGAATCTCCATTATTTTTAGTTTTGGGTTTTGAAATTAGTATGTAATAAATAGGATCACAATGTAATTTTATTTGTTGTAATTTCAAAGAAGACTATAGATGGAGATTGGAGCTCACTCCCGCTACATGGACCAAGAAGGGTGATCAAGTCAAGCTTCGAGGGTCCAATCAGTTGGATTCCAAGTTGTATTTATTCTTTTTGGTAGGATAGGCCACACTAGGACATGTTTTTCCTTTTACGTTTTTCATTCTCGTTTACTTTCCATCACATGATAGATAATTGCATCATATTCCGCCTAAACCAAACCACCTAAAAATGCATGAAAATGATTCATACAGTTTGAATATTTTTTTAATCATGGACATACATATGTCACTCGCTTTTAGGGCCATCACCTTAGTTAAATCATTCTCGAGTTGCTAGACATTCGTCCACTTAAAATGAATTAAAATTAAGATGATGGGACCTTCACCTATAAATAAAATTGAGACTGGTCTTTATATGGAAAACTACTATGAATCCCTTCTTCGTCGGAAGTCATAATATGACCCCTTCTACGTTGGGTATGTAGTGAGTGTTAACTTATTTTATCTCAACATTATAGTACGAGTAATATCTAGTGATTATGATGGATTAAAGATAGAATTTACATGTGACAACCCTCGCGAATGCGGAAATAAAACATACAAGCATGTGATATAATTAGCGGAAATACGGTATTTTAAAAAATTTTATACATGCAAGATAGAAATACGAGGAGTGTCAATTGTTAAAAACCAAATAAAAATACCACAAGAGACGTAGTCTCTCAAAGTGTTAACAAAAGACAAGGTTATTAGCAACTAGCTAAAATCGTCTAGAGGTGAATCTTACAGGGACAACGCCCGCTAGCTCACACCGGAACCCAAAATATCATAGCAAAAAGCCATCCAAATCAAGTAACCTGTGTAACACCCGCAATTGTACCCTATTTTTATAGTAAAAATATTTTACGGATACTTTTCAGCGAAATTTAATTTTAATTTAGAATTTAATTTTCCGAGTCGAATTTAGAATTTCCGAGTTCGTATTTGGAATTTCCGCGAGATTTCATGTGAATTCCGTCTTAAGGCGACTTTGACTTTTTTTGACTTTTTCCCTTGTACATCTCATACTCCCTCATAACCTATTTTTCATTCACACAACTCAATTCTTACTTCTTCACTAAGAAACCAACCAAAACCTTGCCTCCATTTTTTATCCGTCTTAAAATCGTCAGTACTCCTTCGTTACTCGCTCAAATTCTCGTTATTTCGTCTTATTCTTCCCCTCTCATCTTCCTCTATCCGTATTGGTAATAAAATTACCGTCTTTCTCGCTTTTTAAATTATCCGTCTTTCTCAAGGTGATTGATATTCATCTTTTATTATCTAATTGTATGTAGGTGGAGACTAGGAAGGTTTAGAAACCGATTAAAGACGCGAAAAGGTAACGGTGAAGGGTTACTCGATATCATTTACGTGTTTTACATGCTTTATATGTTAGAATTAGTATTTAGAATACGATTAGTAAGCTTAGGATTTATGTAATTGATGATGATTGTTGTTAGTTGATGATTGTTGATGATGAATATTGATTGTTGATAGTTAATAGAAGTAGATTATGAGAATTGGAAATGATAGAGTTGTGTATGTTGCTCACGGGTTGATGTTGTCCCAGCCGGGTACCCGGCCGCCTGTCCAACTGACCGGCTGGGACTCACTGCACCGACCCTTTTTCGTAGAATGATCATATCTCCTTCGTTACTTGCTTGTTTTGGGCTAGTGACCTATCGTTGGAACCGTAAGAGGATAAGCTATCACCTCAACTTGGAATTTCTGCATTTACATATCTAGAACTCTAGTTATGACCGTTTGGAGTGGACCCTTGTTTTAGTTAGTTTCCAAACTTGTTGTTTTGAGATAAGATCTATGTTTCCTATTTACTATGCTTCTTAAACTTGGTCTAATGCTTATGTAATCATGTATTGTTTCATGTTTATCAATGTTACATTTATATCATGCTTATATCACTTTCCCCTTTGTTTTTCTCATGATCCTTTGGTCCCAGCCGGGTAGCCGGCAGCCGGTCCCCTTGACCGGCTGGGACACCCTGTATTTTCAATTTGTTTTTCATATTATGGTTGGCCTTAGCCGGGTGACCGGCAGCCGGTCCACCTGACCGGCTGGCACCTGCTGGACTTTGTTTGTATTTATTGTTTACGATTTAATTTATAATAATTCCGATCGTTCGTTTATCGTATAATTTTACGTAGTGACTTATAATATTAATGTTTTGAATATATGACATTTCGTTCGCTTGTATCACATGTTTTGTGACGGTTTTTGGTATGTTTCCACTTTGAGTCGGTTTTTACAAATGATACGGTTTGAGCACTATTTTGTCTTGTGCTATGTACTCTCATTCCCTTGGCTACCTCCACGTTCGTAAGGCTGGAATGTCGGAACGGGGAGGTATCCTACTGCTTAATTGCATGTGTTAGTGGGCATATACGACGACGTTGTTGGGAGGTGAACGCATTGCGTTGCTCGACCCGGCCGTCAAATGTTGTGTACTTGCGAGGTGGTGTTATTTGCATGTAGCGTACCGCTTGTTATGAGGCTGGTGCTCTTTTCCGCCTCTTTCGTGAAGGTTGACCGAATTTGGGGTACTCGGCGTCTATGATTGACCGAGTCTTGGATGTGGAACGTCTTACCACATGTCGAA
>JAIUZE010074186.1:0-11298 GCA_022085475.1 Heliosperma pusillum | reverse complement strand
AAGGTAGCCAAACGGGAATGAGAATACAAAGCACAAGGCAAAACAGTGCTCAAACCGTAACATTTGTAAAAACCGACTCAAAGTGGGACATATCAAAAACCGTCACGGAACATGTGATACAAGCGAATAAAATATCATATATCCAAAACATGAATATTATAAGTCACTACGTAAAATTATACGATAAACGGATCATGCGAACTATTATAAATTACGAGTTTTAGAAATTATATGAAAAGAACACAGCCGTGTTCCAGGCCGGTCAGGAGGGAGGCGCCCGGTGGGCCGGCACAGAACACAGGCAAAATCCCAAAAACAGAGAAAAGAGGTCTGGGCCGGTCGGTAGACCGGCGGCCGGTCGACCGGCACAGAACATCACACCAAAACTCAAAACTTCACTACTGATGTGTTCCAGGCCGGTGGGTTGACCGGTGGCCGGTGGGCCGGCCTGGAGCACCTCTTCATGCAAAAACCAAGTTTCCAAATGAGTTACTGGAGTGTTCTCAGCCGGTGGTCAGACTGGCGGCCGGTCGACCGGCTGGGAACACCCCTTCATCCGTGAGCTTCCAAAGCTTAACCAATTCAATCCAAAACTTATATATACTTCTAATAATCATCAACAATCAATATATATCATCAATATTCATCATATAAGATCATTCACTAATCATAGCATGGTTTCTAATCTTCCTAATCGTAATCTAATACGATTTTCTAGCATATAAACATGTAAAACACGTAAGTGATACCGAGTAACCCTTCACCGTTACCTTTAAGCGACTTCAATAATCGTCAAGCTCCTCTTCTATAAGGAAATAGTCTTTGTCGGGATCTTGGAGGTCGCCACCTACAAATAGATCGTAAAAAGATGAATAAAGTTCATCTTGAGAAAGACGAAAAGCTTGAAAAGCGAGAAAGACGATAATTTTAATATCAATACGGATAGAGGAAGGTTAGGGAAGAATAATAAGACGAACTTACGTAAATTCTATCAAGTAACGAAGAAGTTACGATGAATCAAAGATCGATATCAAAGAGGGAATTTGAGATTTCTTAAAGAGGAAGAAAAGTTGTGTTTGATTATGAGTTGAATGAAATTTAGGTTAAGGGAGGGAGTTGTGTGAGTTATGAAGAAAAAAGTCAAAGACGGTTTCAAAGTCGAGAAAGTCAAACCCGACTCAAAAGTCAAGAAAAGTCAAACTCGACTTAAGACGGGATTTTCATGGAATCTCGCAGAAATTTTAAATACGAACTCGGAAATTCTAAATTCGACTCGGAACTTAAAATTCTAATTTAAAACTTAAATTTACTGAAAAGCTTTCGTAAAATATTTCTACTAGAAAAATAGGGTACATTTCCGGGTGTTACATTTTGTGTCATCGACTTATGCTAATAAATTATCTATCGAGCCTACATCTAGTGAGGATACTCCCATATCCTTACCATCCGGAGATATTGTCTTTTGTTCTACTCTATATCCTAATGTCCCAATATCTATTGCGGGTTCTATCTTTCCCGCTAATCTCCTTAAGTTTCCTCTAGGAGAGTTCGATATAATATTAGGTATTGATTGGTTAGCATTGTACCATGCTAGGTTCGAGTGTCGTGATCAAAAGATTTATTTAAAGAGTCCTTTAGGTGTTAGAATAACCTATAAGGGATCTCATCCCCGAAAAGGTGTGTCTTTGATTTCCGCTATGAAATTGGTAAGTATGGTAAGAAAAGGTCACCAAGCATACTTGTGTATTGTGACTTCTTCAACTACCTCTTTGCCAAGTATTGAAGATGTGCCTATTGTTCGAGAATTCGTTGATGTATTTCCTGAAGATTTGCCGGGATTCCTCCCGAGCGTGATGTTGAGTTCTCTATTGATCTTGTACCTGGTTCTGGACCCATAGCCAAAGCTCCTTACCGTATGGCTCCGACCGAATTGAAAGAATTAAGGAAGCAGCTAGATGATATGATTGAGAAGGGTTTTATTCGACCAAGTGCCTCGCCTTGGGGTGCTCCGTTCTTTTTGTAAAGAAGAAAGATGGTTCTATGAGGCTTTGTATTGATTATCGTGAGTTGAATCGGATTACAATCAAGAATAGGTATCCTTTACCAAGAATTGAGGATTTGTTTGATCAACTAAAGGGTGCTTCTACTTTTTCAAAGATTGATTTGAGATCCGGTTATCACCAAATTCCTGTTCGAGATGTTGATATTCCGAAGACCGCTTTTAGTACAAGGTATGGTCATTATGAGTTCAAGGTAATGCCATTTGGGTTGACGAATGCTCCCGCTATTTTTATGGATAAAATGAACCGCACATTTAGTGAGTATCTTGACAAGTGTGTGGTGGTATTCATTGATGATATTCTTATTTTCTCCAAGTCCGAAGAAGAGCATGCTATTCATCTAAGAACTATTTTGAGTGTTCTTCGTCGTCAAAAGTGGTATGCTAAATTTTCCAAGTGTGAATTTTGGTTATCTAAAGTGTCCTTTCTTGGGCATGTGATTTCTAAAGAAGGTGTAATGGTGGATCCTTCAAAAATTGAGGCCGTTGTTGATTGGAAGAGTCCGACTGATATTAGAGAGATTCGAAGTTTTCTTGGTTTAGCTGGTTATTACCGTAAATTTGTCAAGGATTTCTCTAAGCTTGCTAGACCGATGACTCAGTTGTTGAAGAAGGAAACCAAGTTCCTATGGAATGAAGCTTGTGAAGCCGCGTTTCAAGAGTTAAAAAAGAGGTTAACTACCGCTCCGGTGTTGACTTTGCCTGAAGATGGAGTAGACTTTGATGTCTATTGTGATGCTTCTAAGATGGGATTGGGTTGTGTTCTTATGCAAAATAGGAAAGTGGTGGCTTATGCTTGAAGGCAGTTGAGAGTTCATGAAGTGAACTATCCTACTCATGATTTGGAATTGGCCACCGTTGTTCATGCTTTGAAAGTGTGGAGACATTATCTTATTGGAGTTCATTGTCGTATATTCACCGATCACAAAAGTTTGAAGTACATATTTACTCAAAAAGAGTTGAATATGAGGTAAAGAAGATGGTTGGAATTGGTGAACGATTATGATTTTGAGTTGTTGTACCATGAAGGGAAGGCTAATGTTGTTGCCGATGCTCTTAGTAGGAAAGCTTCTTCTGCATTGAATGCTATGCGGGTATTACCCGATGATCTTTGTGCCGAGTTTCGAAAGTTGAAGTTGGAATTCGTGGAGCGTGGATTTGTTCATATTGGTGCTATGATTGCCGAGCCTGTTTTTCTCCGTGAAATCCGTGAAAGCCAAGTTGATGATCTTACCTACAAGTCTATTCAAGCCAAACTTCTTCAAGGTAAAGCTAAAGATTTCAAGTTTGATGATGAAGGTGTTCTTCGTTTCCATGGCCGTTTATTTGTTCCTTATGCTCTTGATTTGAGGAAGCGAGTTCTTGATGAAGCTCACCTTTCCCCTTATTCTATTCACCCCGGAGGTGATAAGATGTACAAGGATTTGAAGCTACAATTTTGGTGGCCGAACTTGAAGGGTGATGTTGTGTCTTATGTTCGAAGATGTCTTACTTGCCAACAAGTGAAGATTGAACACAAGAGGCCCGGTGGATTGCTACAACCGTTGGATATTCCACTATGGAAGTGGGAATCTATTTCTATGGATTTTGTTATGGCTTTGCCGAGGACCGTTGGAGGTAAAGATGTCGTTTGGGTTGTTGTTGATCGTTTGACCAAGTGTTCTAGATTTATTCCGATCAAAGAAACTTGGAGTTTGGATCGACTAGCGAAGGCCTATGTTGATGAGATTGTTAGATATCATGGAGTTCCTAAGGAGATTATATCCGACCGAGATCCGAGATTCTCTTCGAGATTTTGGAAACCTTTGCAAGAAGCCATGGGTAGTAAGTTGTTGATGAGTACCGCATTTCATGCCGCTACCGATGGTCAGACCGAGAGGACTATTCAGACTTTGGAAGACTTGCTTAGGGCGTGTGCTCTTGACTTCCAATCTAGTTGGGAAAAGAGTCTACCGTTGGTGGAGTTTTCTTACAACAGTTATCATGCATCTATCAAGATGGCTCCTTATGAAGCTCTTTATGGAAGGAAATGTCGGAGTCCTATATGTTGGAATCAATTGAGTGATGTTCGTGACTTAGGCCCCGATGTTCTTGTTGAGACTATTGATAATGTGAAGGTCATTCGTGATAGAATGAAAGCCGCTCAAGACCGTCAAAAGTCTTATGCCGATATCCGAAGAAGGCCTTTAGAATTTGAAGTTGGGGATAGAGTGTTCTTGAAAGTATCTCCAATGAAGGGTGTTAAAAGGTTTGGTGTTAAGGGTAAATTGAGCCCGAAATACATTGGACCTTTTGATATTAGGAAAAGGATTGGTGCCGTTGCTTACAAGTTGGATTTGCCCCCGAAATTGGCTAAGGTTCATGATGTATTCCATGTTTCTCAATTGAGAAAGTATGTTGGTGATCCAAGCCATGTCTTTCAAGTTGAAATGCCCGAGCTTGAACCGAATTTGTCCTTTGAAGAGAAGCTGATCCGCATCCTAGATCGTAAGGATAGGAAGTTGAGAAGTAAAGTAGTTCCTTTAGTGAAAATCTTGTGGAGAAGTGCTAATGTCGAAGAAGAGACTTGGGAAACTGAAGCTTCTATGCGTAGTAAATATCCGAGTCTATTTGAGTAAGGTATCTTTCTTTCCCTCAAGTTTCGAGGGCGAAACGTTTTAAAAGGTGGGGTGATTGTAACACCCGCAAATGTACCCTATTTTTCTATTAAAAATATTTTTTACGGATACTTTTCAGCGAAATTTAGTTTTAATTTAGAATTTAATGTTCCGAGTCGAATTTAGAATTTCCGAGTTCGTATTTGGAATTTCCGCGAGATTCCATGTGAATCCCGTCTTAAGGCGACTTTGACTTTTTCTTGACTTTTCCTTATACACCTCATACTACCGCCTTTAACCTATTTTTCATTCACACAACTCAAATTTCCTTTTTCCTTAAGAAAACCAAAACCTTGCCTCCATTTTTGATCCAAGCTTATAATCGTCATATCTTGCTCATTTCTCGCTCAAATTCACGTAAGTTCGTCTTATTCTTCCCCTCTTATCATCCTCTATCCGTATTGATAATAAAAGTATCGTCTTTCTCGCTTTTCGAACTTTCCGTCTTTCTCAAGGTGAAGTAAATTAATCTTTTATGATCTATTTGTAGGTGGTGACCTTCAAGATCCCGACAAAGACTATTTCCTAATAGAAGAGGACCTTGACGCGGAGTAAAGACGCAATAAGGTAACGGTGAAGGGTTACTCGAAATCATTTACGTGTTTTATGTGTTTTCTAGGCTAGTAATCTTATTTAGATTATTGTTAGTATGCTTAGGACTTGTGTTGTTGTTGTTGGTTGTTGTTAGTTGTTAATTGATATGAGAATTGATGGTTTGTGATGATAAATGAGGATTTTTGTTGTTGGTAACTTGTTGGGATTTGATTGTGCCTGAATCCCGTGAAGGATGCTGGCTGCGTCGTGGGACGCTGGCTGCCTCGTGGGACGCTGGCTGCGTCGTGGGGCGCTGGCAGCGTTACGCGCGGCCGACTGCAGTTTTCCTGCACTGACCCCTTTTCATAAACTGATCATATCTCTTTCGTTACTTGCTTGGTTTGGTCTTGTGACATCCCGTTAGAACCGTAAGAGGATAATATATCACCTCCATTTGGAATTTCTGCATTTTCATGTCTAGAACTCTAGTTATGAGCGTTTGAAGTGGACCCTTGTTTAAGTTGGTTTCCAAACAACGTTGTTTTGGAGAGGTGATCTATGTTTTTATTCTTTATGCTTTATAAACTTGTTCTAATGCTTATGTATCATGTATTGATTCATTTTTATCATAGTTAAGTTTATATAATTCCCTACTCTCATGTTTTGTGACGGTGTTTGGTATGTCCCACTTTGAGTCGGTTTTTACAAATGTTACGGTTTGAGCCCTATTTTGTTATGTGCTTTGTACTCTCATTCCCTTGGCTACCTCCACGTTCGTAAGGCTGGAATGTGGGAACGGGGAGGTATCCTACTGTTTATTTGCATGTGTAGTGGGCATACGACGACGTTGTAGGGAGTTGAACGCTTTGCGTTGATCGACCCGGCCGTCAAATTTGTGTACTTGCGAGGTGGTGTTATTTGCATGTAGCGTACCGCTTGTTATGAGGCTTGAGCTCTTTTCCGCCTCTTTCGTGAATTATTCCACCGAATTTGGGGTACTCGGCGTCATTTGATTGACCGAGTCTTGGATGCGAAACGTTTATCGCATGTCGAACTGGAAAATACGATTCCGGGATTCTGGCCTGATTTAGACTAGGACCGTATTATTTCGTCGTCCCTACCGGAGGAAATTAGTCTACCATATACAAATGTGATCGTGTATGCGTTCAGGGAAATGTTTATCTCGTGGATGCCTGTTAATCATACTTGCTGCCATGTACAACGGTGCGAGTGCGTTTCATTTACCGTGAGAGATGTGTCTTGGTGTCGTTATATTGGATGCGTGATTACATGTTGATTATTCATGATCCTTGCATGACTTGGAATGGTTTGTTTGTCGAGTCTCAATCTTATCAAACTTATACCGCTAACGGTGAGATGCAAGCCCTAGTGAGCGTATTCGGTTGTCTAAGAGTGTCTTCCCCGAGTCTTTGAATAACATGATGGATTCGGATTTGTATTCCATATGCTCTTATCATTATTTATCGAATTGCCTATCTATCCTTATAGTATCTCACATGTATATCTATATATGCATGATTTTACTTTTGTATTTCCTTATATGTACGTTTGATGTGATATGGCTGGGAGAACCCGGAGTTACTCCCCACTGACTGTGGGACTGACTGTGGGGCTTTCATGTTTTTCATGGTTGAACAGTTTGCTTGGATTGAGCTTTTTTGCTTGTGGTATTTTGGGTTCGGGTGTGAGCTAGCGGGCGTTGTCCCTGGATGAAACACCTCTAGACGTTATTTAGCTAGTTTGCTAATCACTTTGACTTTGATAACATTTTGAGAGACTTCGTCTCTTGTAGTATTTTGTATTTGGTTTGTAATTATTGACATACCTCGTATTTCTATCTTGCATGTAAAAAGTTTTAAAAACACCGTATTTTCCGTTTTATAATTCACATGCTTGTTATGTTTTATTTCCGCATTCGCGAGGGTTGTCACACATAAGGATGGATTCCAAAGTGTATTTTTTTGTTCTATTTTGATAGGATAGGCCACACTAGGACTTTGTACTTTGTTTTTCATTTTTCCGTTCTTATTGTTTTTCTTTTGCATGATAGTTAGTGCATCATATTCCGCCTAAACCAAACCACCTACTACTTATTAATTGCATGAAAATTGACTCATATAGATTGTATGTTAATTATCATGGACATCCAGATGTCACTCAAAATTCTAAAAGCTATCATCTTAAATTATTCATTCTCAAAATGCTAGATCATTCTTCACTTAAATGAATAAAATTAAAGCTGATGGACCTTCCTCTAAAACCTAAAATTGAGATTAGTCTTTATAGGGAAAACTGCTATGACTCCCTTCTTCGTCGGTAGGCATATAGGACCTTACTCTCCATATGATCCCTTCTACGTTGGGTAAGTAGTATGTGTTGACCTATTTTACCTCAACATTATAGTCCGAGTAATATCTCGTGATTATGATGGACTAAAGATAGAATTTACAGAAATTTATCGACCAGGAATTCTAAAAGTAGAATTAGCCAAGAAGTTGGCTTATCAATTTACAGAAATTGAGTCTTGGGATCATTTATATAATACTTGAGGGAGGTCAATTGTATAAATGCAAGAGTCTTCGCATTAATCGGTTTTGCATTAGACTTAATTAAAACGATAAAAATGCTTATTATGTTTTATCTCCTTTTCGCAGTGTAGCATTCATTTATATCGATAAAACTTTTATAACAAATGGCTGGAAATGCTGATGCCCCTATGCCAAGTGCCACGCTCGCACGCAAATCCTGGCTTAAGATGTTCATGGACAACATGAATCAGTACACGCGACTGAAGAATAACAGGTCCAACTTTGCGGATTGGGACGCTTCATTACGGAATGCTGCCATAGCTGACGGTAAGCTCAAGTACTTGACTGAGCCACTACAGCCTAACCCAGGCCACAATACAGGAGCCAATGAATCACTTGCTTATAGTGATTTCGTAATGGAGGCGGGTGCGATAAAGAACGGTTTTTCATTTGTAATAAAGGATAATAGCTGTATTTTCTCCTTTAACGAAATGATTTATGGTAAAGTAGTTTCCATGAATGGGATTTATGTTTTAGATCAAACCAAAGATATATTGCATGTGAGTAATAAAAAGGTAAAAGTTGGTGACAAAGATCAAACCTATCTATGGCATTGCCGTATGGGACACATAAATGAAAAACGCGTGAAGAAGCTCATTGACAATGGGACTATCTCCGCGTTTGACTATGCATCATTTTGCACGTGTGAATCATGTCTCATAGGCAAAATGACTCGAATTTCCTTCAAAGGTGTTGGAATGCGCGCAGCTGACCTATTAGGACTCATACATACTGATGTGTGTGGACCTATGTCAATTAACGCTAGAGATGGCTATAGATATTTTAACACTTTCACGGACGATTTGAGTAGATATGGATATGTCTACTTAATGAAGCACAAAAGTGAATCATTTGATAAGTTCAAGGAATACCAGAATAAGGTTAAAAACCAGCTGGGTAGAAAGATTAAAGCACTACGTTCAGATCGTGGTGGCGAATATCTTATGAATGAGTTTGATCAACACCTTAAAAACTGTGGTGTAGTACTACAGTTAACTCCACCTGGAACACCTCAATTAAATGGTGTGTCCGAACGGAGAAATCGAACATTACTTGATATGGTTCGATCCATGATGAGTCACACGGTAGTGCCTGATTCATTGTGGGGCTATGCTCTTTTGTCAGCTGCTCTTATACTTAACTGAAGTCCGTCTAAAGCTGTTGACAAAACTCCATTTGAAATGTGGAAGGGAACAGTCCCTAACTTGTCCTTTATTCGGGTTTGGGGCTGCGAGGCTTATGTCAAGTGGAGACACGAGGATAAGCTCGGCCCGCGATCAGTCAAGACATACTTTATTGGTTATCCAAAAGGAATGTTTGGTCATTACTTTTATTCGCCTACCGAACAATGTGTTTTTGTTCCGGCTAGTGCGAAGTTTCTAGAGAAAGAATTTCTCGAGAACAAGACGAGTGATAGAACCTTCGATCTGTCGGAGATTCAAGAACCAACAACCGAGCAACCGATGGAGGAAGATGTTCCTTCATCTTCTGCTGCGGTTAATATTCCTGAGGAACCTAGAAGGTCGGATAGAGTCTCGATACCTCCAGACAGATACATTGGTATGGTCGAGGAGAACGATAGAGACGATGTTTTGCTCCTAGAGAGTAACGAACCCGCTACCTATAAAGGAGCAATGACCTGTTCCGACTCAAAGCTATTGCTTGAGGCCATGCAATCCGAGATGGACTCTATGTATGATAATGACGTATGGGATCTGGTTGATTTTCCTGATAAGGTTCGGCCTCTTCAGTTCAAATGGCTTTACAAGATAAAGCATTCCGTAGGGGGAAAACCAGACACCTATAAGGCACAACTAGTGGCAAAAGGTTTCACTCAAGTGCAGGTATTACATTATGATGAAATCTTTGCACCCGTAGTCATGCTGCGTTCCATTCGGATAATCTTAGCGATTGCCGCTTTTCATGACTATGAAATTTGGCAGATGGACGTGAAAACCGCCTTCTTAAACGGTTATTTGGAGGAGGAGTTGTACATGGTACAAACCGAAGGTTTCATTGACCCTAAAAATCCTAAGAAAGTGTGCAAGCTTAAGCGTTCCATTTATGGACATAAGCAAGCTTCTCGGAGTTGGAATCATCGTTTCGACCAAGTCATAAAAGAGAATGGTTTCACTTGATCGGTTGAGGAACCATGCTTATATGTCAAGTCGAGTGGGAGTAAAATCGTTTTCTTGATATTGTATGTCGATGACATACTCTTGATAGGGAATGATATTCCTCTCTTATCTTCGGTTAAGGTATGGTTAAATAACCATTTCCAGATGAAAGATCTGGGCGAGGCACAACGCATATTGGATAGCCGTATCTACAGAGATAGATCGCGACGAATGTTATCACTTAGTCAAGAGTCTTATATAGATAAGATTCTTGAAAGGTTCAGCATGACCAACTCCAAGAAGGGGTATCTTCCAATGACGTCTGGGATGCATTTGAGTAAAGCTCAGGCACCCAAGACATCTGAAGAGGTCGAGCGCATGAGTCGAACTCCTTATGCATCAGCTATAGGATCGATCATGTATGCCATGATATGCACACGTCCAGACGTAACATATGCTTTGAGTATAACCAGTCGTTACCAAGGCAATCCAGGTGAAACACACTGGATGGCTGTTAAAAATATCCTTAAGTACCTACGGAGGACTAAGGATTGGGTATTGACTTATGGAGGAGAGACTGAGCTTTGCGCAACCGGTTACGCAGATGCTAGCTTCCAAACGGATCGGGATGACTCGAAATCTCAGTCTGGATTCGTATTTACTCTTAATGGCGCTGCGGTCAGCTGGACAAGCTCCAAGCAGAGTGTTATAGCAGATTCTACGACTGAGTCCGAGTACTATGCCGCTTCAGAGGCTGCAAAGGAAGCTATATGGATGCGTCAATTCTTACAAGGACTTGCCATAGTTCCTAGTTCGAATGACCCGATCACCATCTATTGTGATAATAGAGGTGCCATCTTCCAGGCTAAGGAGCCTAAGTCTAGCAACAACTCTAGACATGTACTTCGGAAGGCTCACATGATCAGAGATTACGTGGAGCAAAAGGAGATAGTGATAGACAAGATTGCTACGGATGATAACATAGCAGATCCTCTCACTAAACCGTTAAGACATGATAAGCATGTAGGGCACGTTACTGCCATGGGAATTAAACGTGTTCCTGAGTTGTATTAGCTGTTTGTATGAATTAGATACATCTTTTTCATATACTAATAATAACTTCATCGTATTGTTTTCATATTTTGTTTTTCATGTTGATTGTATGGACAACATTGAACACCACAAAGTGAACTGAATAACATTATATGTGTTTTGGTCCGTAATCGCCTACATGAGCTGATAACTCTGGCTATTATATTGTTAAGTCGATTGATTGTGGGTTCAACGAGCCATAAGTCAAACTGTTGACTGATCGATCACAA